>CM037089.1:49551775-49791529 GCA_020916435.1 Oxytropis ochrocephala
TAACCTGTGAAACTAAAAATATTGAACTAATAAATTTTCCTCATCTATTTATGATTTAATAAGGATTTATTTCACCAACAAAAAATGCATAGAGTGTCAAATTTGACACATCTCTTTAATTACATAAACCACCAAATTATTAACTTCTTCAAGATTTCAATATTATTATTACAGAGGAAACTAACTATTAGCTATTCTGCAAGATCATTCCAACAAACAAAATGAGCTTTTAAACTTCTGCAATTCAATCACACATGATCTTACTGCTGCAGTCTAAGAAGACCTGAACAGACAGAACAGCAGAAACCTTGGAATTCATCAAAATTCTATCCTCAATGCTTTTAAACTTCCTATTCCGGGAGAAGCTTCAATGCTTCTCAGCTTAGCTTAGTTTTTGCACTTATTATCCCTTTTGAATGGATCCAACGAGAGTGAACAATCCCACCAGAAAGCCAATAATGCTAAAAAGTTCTAAGCATGATCCATTTAGTTGTCCATGCTTCCAATGTTGCACCTGACTCAAATACATTTCAACTGGGTATATATGGTTAATGGATAGAATATTATACTCAGCCAAAACTCCAAAAATCTGATTGAAGTATGGAAAGAGCATTGCAATTATAGTCGTTGATACAACACATGCAGTTCTGAAACAAAGCCTCAAAAGGACTTAGTTGGAAATCTGGCAGCAATGGGAGTTTCAAGTTATATGTGTTGTTCACAAATCCACTTTCTGGGTACTTGAAATGAAGCCAATTCTCAACATTTGCATAAAGTGGTTGACTATACACACTGCATCAGAACACACATTACTTTCTAAAGACAAGTGTTGGGGAACTTAATGATTAAGCATATTAACAACACCAAATGGAAGCACCATAATATTAAGATCTTAAAGGGCATGCACTAAGCACGACACAGACATACATGATACGATACACGCATATGTAAGTCACCGGTTTAACTTGAAAAATGAAGTAATTAAAGTGTTTGTGCAGTGTCGGTGTCCGACACGACACGCGTGGTGGACCTCGGACACGCCTTTCGCTGCAAGTGTGGTACATGTAGCTTTCATTGGGATTTTGTTTTTACACATACAATGCATGACCTTTTTAATAAAATTTGATGATGATATAGAGAGAAAACAATGTGTACCTGATATGCACCAATTAGGTGAATAACAATACAAGCATTGGCAAAGTCACAAGCCAAAAAGCTTATTAGTTTCAAATCCTGTTAAAAGGTTTCCTGGTGTATTGGCACCAAAGGCTGCATATCCAGCACAACCACAACAAAGGTAGAAAAATGTTGTGACAATAACTGATATTGTTGAAGCCCTCCTCATGGTTTGGTTTTCTGGTGGAGGAGATTTCAAAGTGTCCTATAAAATTTCAGGAAATTATATTAGCCTTTATAATCATCAAAGTTATATTTTTTGCTATTTAAGATTACATGATACGTTACATACCTGTATTTCTATAAGAATTACTGAGAATGGATAGGAGAATGCTATGTCGCTAAGCGCTACTTGAGCAACCAACCATACCTTTTCAGTTGCAGTGGTAGTTTTGGTTCCTTCAATGGTACCCCCTTAAAATGTCCATTTTCTGAGTACATTGGTTACTATAAACTTTAGACATGAGTTGATCATAACAAATACAAGGACTGTCTGTATCAGCTTACATTGGACTTATCTACCGCACAAACGCTTGTGAATTGTTTGGCAGTGAATTTATAGAAATAGCTTACTTACATGTTTAGAAACGCTTTTCAGCTAATTTTCGATAAGCTCTCCAAAATAATTTTGGAAAAACAAGTCTTTTGTTCAAGAAACCGCTAATGCATAAGCTCATATGATAAACGGTTACGCTTATAAGCGCTAATTAAGCTTGTTTATCCAAACATGACCTTGGTCTAATAATCATAGATATTGGTGAGGAACTGAGCATACCTGTGACTTGCACAACAGCAAGTCCCATTCCTATGAAAGCATAAGCAAAGGACATAATAGCAGCAAGAATTGAAAGCCATTGAATATCATGAAAGTTTGGTATTTGTGAGAGAACAATTTGGAGAGCCCCAAAATAAGCATGTAATATCCATCCTTAAATTCACATGTTGCTTCTTTCCCATTACTTTGGTAACAAATTGATGTTTGGATTGCTCTACAGACACAATCATATACATCCATTCAAATTAATGAAATATAGTTAGTATAGTGAGATTTTTGAAATATGAAACAAAAACAGAAGATAAACCAATGAGTGAAGTTAAAGAACATACTTGATGCTAATGGCAGCAGTAACTATGTATGCAATTCCAAAACCATATAAGTTTACACCCACAAATAAGCTACAGAACCGTCCACTTCCTTCTCCTGTAACCAAATCAAATCGTTATTTTTGGTGAGCTCTGTTATCAAATTAAATTGTTTATGAATACTCTAGAAAAAAAAAAAAAATCTTTAAAATTAGAGATATTGAGATACATTATTAAGAGAACCAAAAAAAAAAGTTATTGTCATAATGATAAAAAAAAGTATAATTCCTAACTGAGTCCTTCTATGATTTGTCATAGAAGCTGTTATTTATTTGTTTTAATTAGTTCTATGAATTAATATTCTATTTGTAGTTAGATTTCTAAACTAATATTTTATTTGTAATAGGATATTATGATCTCATTCCATCCAAGTTAATGACTCACCCAAAAATTCTAACAAAAGGATCTAACTGTAAATAAAATGTTAGTTTAGAGACTAAAATAATTTTTTTTAGTTTAATAACTTAATAAAATTAATTAATTAATTAATTAAATTTCTCAACATAATTAAATCTAATTTTTTTGACAAAAATCTAAAAATATATTTGAATAGGACAAATAAATCAGACCATCTAAACATTATGTCTGTGTTTTTTTATTGAGTATGGAAAAAGCCAAGGGAGAAGGTGTAATGAGCAAGATCCATGTGGAAGCATTAAAAAGGGGAGTAAAGATCTGCACGCAAAAAGAACGGATTATATAATTGCGTAACACAGCTGAACTCTCTTTAGAATGTGACACATCATACGTGGTACATCTATCCAGAGTTTCATCTCCTCACATTTTCATTTGTCCAAGTCAAAAGCCACATTTTCGCTAATCACCTTATCACTATCACCTCATTGCCCTGGTTCGAGTAAATTAATCTCTACAATTACACTTACGATGAAAAAAACTCTATTTGATCCTATGAGCTCAGAAATAACATGCTCAAAATGGATACAATATACATCAAAATGAAATTGCTAAACTAAACAAACAAATATAACAAGAAATGAAAAAGTGATTGGTTGATTAAATTGAGAAAGAAAAGCTGAATGACATACCCTTATGCAAATTAACAGCATCAAGATAGGAAGAGCTTCGATGAGGACCAAATTCAGGATCAGGAGAACGATAAGTATCACTGAGAAGAAAAGAAGATAAAAGAGTAACAGAAGCAAAGAGAATAATAGCTAAAGGACCAGCAATCCATCCAATTTGTGCAATGCTCCATGCCAATGACAATACACCTGACCCTATCACACCTGTCACTATATGTGCCACTGCTGTCCATACCGTTCCTGTTCTCACATACCCATTTCTGAAATTCATCAACATTTCAATATAATTATAATAAAGATTCAATCTTCTTAACATCACAAATTCCGATTCACACATATACATACCTGTTCTTTTTACATGAAGGGTATCTGCATATTGAGTTTGTAATAATGGGGTGCTGTCATCTCCGCCTGTGGCAAATTCTTCATTCATGGTTTCAGATTTTTATAAGCTACTACCTACCAATGGATGCGCCTGATCATTCGAACTGAAAAAAAACCAACAGTGGCAGGATACACGAGTTTAATGTTGTTTTCTTTTGACGGAAATAAGGGATCGGAAATTGGGTTTTTTTGTTTTGTTTGATTGGTTTTGTGGTTATAGGTCTGTGGCATGTGGAAACTCCTTACTCGTTAACCTGACGTTTTATATATAGCGAGAATTTCTAGAAAGATAAAGAATGCACACTCACTGAGATGTGTTTTTTGTCTATTTTTCTATTATCGAATAAAATTTTCAAAGATTTTTCCACTTGAGTGATTAATTCCATATGTTACGTGATTAGAGTTGAAATCAAATATCTAAAAAAACAAAATTATTATAGTAGGCTTGTTTTTCACATCAAAATTTAAAATTGAGTGATATCTAGTATTAAAATCTTTTTAAGAAACGCATACAAATATCACTCCGCCTTGATAACAATACACGGAGAGGCTGGGACATAAATAGCATTTCGTATTTGCCACTTTATTTTCTTATTATTCGTTTACCGTACTATAAGGTAATTCTTAATTTTAAAAATATGATTCAATGAGATCTAAGCCTAATTATAAAAATGATATGAATTGCACCATTAGCTTTCCTTTTAGCAAAGTTGTCTCCAAGAAAAATCTATCACATAATTATGTGAGCAAGTCTCTCGATGCAAATGCCAATGCCAAGTAAACCCCACATTAATCATGACATCTCTAAGAGTCTGCTTGATTCGGAGAGGTGAGGAATACTTTAAGTTATATTTGTTTGGTTCAATTTTTAGGACGGGAGAGAAAGAGAGTGAAGAGGCATAGTGGGGAAGGGAAGTTGACTTATCAAAATATTCGTTATATTCAAGCTAGGGTTTTGGTTGATGTGACTAAACCCTAACTTGTGAGATGTTGGATCCTTAGAGTGGATCTCCTAAGCCTGCAGTTAGCATATCGCTATTGAGAGGCTCCATGATCTATGCTTCAATCGTGGGGTGATAGTTCATTAGCAAACAGATGTAAGAGGCCAAAGGTCGTGCTACCTTTAACTTGATGTTCCAAAACATGGACATTGGCTTAGTGTTGTTGTCCCTAAACATATGCAAACTATACTCTTAGAACACCAGCATCGACAAGAGGAAAAGTTGAAGGTTAGAGAGGTAGACCTACAAAGGGAACACTCGATGATGAAAAGTTCAATGCAGTTATGATAGGTAATGACTTCTCTCATGAATCCTAAGGAAGCAACTCTTCATTGATTATTTTATCCTCGAACCCTCCTAAAGATGTCAATCTTGAAGCAATAATTATTAGCAAAAGCAAGGTTGCACAAGGAGAGGGTGGGTCTTTGGATATTAATGGAAAACTAGCTAGTGTTCTCTCAACTAAAAGTCAACCTGTTGGAAGGGGGTCTAGGGAACCTATTGATAGCTTTGAGCACTAATGATGTATACCCACTATTGGGACCTTATGAGATCTAAAGTATATCTTTAAATTTAGGATCTAGAAAATTGGCAAAACAACAATTTCTCACAACAAAGTCATGAACAAAATTCAACAATACAAAGAGGAAAAGACACAACACCTACATGAAGGAGAATAAATACTAAATGTGGGGAAGATAGAAATGGAAATGGAGAAGGAAGTCCACAACTTCTTCCTTGGGAAGATGATAAGGACAACACTATCATTGAGCTCTCCTAGCCTCAAGGTTGTGTGCTCAAGGTTATCATATCAAGAAACCTTGGAGAATCTATGATGAACCTCACCACACTAGCAATGGAGTCTAGCCTCTCACCTCTCTCTTAGGTCTCACAGCTCTCTCTCAACAATTGCTCAAATGTGAAAAGTGATTTCATTCATCATCAAAATTCTCCAAGGTTTCTTGAGATGAGAACCTTGAGCACACAACCTTGATGAGATCTAAAGTAGATCTATAAGTTAAGGATCTAGAATTATTCACAAAAGCACAACAACACATGTTCTTGAAAATCCAAATAAAAGATGAACACCTACTTGAAAAGGGAAGAAAATGCAAAATGTGGAGAAGATAGAAATGGAGGTGGAAAAGGAAGTCCACCACTTCTTCCTTGGGAAGATGATAAGGATAATACTATTCTTGACCTCTCCTAGCCTCAATATTGTGTGCTTGATGTGCTGAAAAGATGTGCAAGTATACACAGTACAACAAGTAATATAGTGATTAGAAAAGGTCGAACCCACAAGGATTGATTAAAACTTTGTAAGTTTAGAAAGCATGAACTAGTGCAGCTACACTACTCACAATTTGGGGTGTGGAGTTGAAGTAAACAAAATGTAAATAACAATAAAATGTAGAGGAAATCAGTTGAGAAAGATAGTTGATATGTCTTCACTAAATAACTTACTTTTGAGAGTATTGTGTTTTTGTGGTGTAGTTGCACAAGTATGTGTCTTTCAACTACTTTCTTCAGAGTTTCATTACAAGCTTCCTATGTCTAGGACTTAATAAGGAATTAACAAAGTGTTCTTTACTAAGCAAGTTAACAAAGCCTTTATTAAAACACTCACCCTTATCAGTTCTTTATTTCTAGTTATAAACCATGTCTTTCAATATAACTCTACTCATTTAAAGCGATCAACCTTAAAACAATATGAGTGTAGTATAACTTTCCGAACCAAAAATGCTTACACCACTTGAACACAATAACTTACTCAAAAGCTCATTATAAAGTTAGAACATCTCAACTAAAGAAATTTAGCTCATAATAGACATGATATAATAGAGAGAATGCAAGCAAAGAACATATTATAATGAATAATACAAAAGAAATCAAGGTAGAAGTTACACAAATTGAGGTTCCTTTGCATGAAATTCCAAATGGTGCAGATGCACCGATTCCTTCTACTCAACAAACTCTATGAAGAAGTGAAGGGAAAAGTCGTCAATTTCTTCCTTACCTTCTTACAAAACTATAACTAACTTAAACTAGAAAAGAAATTACAAGAGAAGAGTAAATATGGAAGTGAATGGATTATTTTCCAAGTGAGAAGTGAGTCCTTTATATAGCCTTGGAGCTTTCCTTCAAGTGAGGGTTTTTGGAGATCAAGTTAACCTATAGAGGCTAACAATGGTTACTTTTCAGAACATGTTGAAGGAAATTGAGTACCACACTTCATCTCAAGTTTAGGTCTAATGAAAAAGAGCCATGTGTCCCTTATGAATAAGCTTTCATGATGGTCTTCTATTGTAGGCACCGTGATTTTGCAAGTGGCCATGTGCCTCTATGTGAAGATTGACTAAGCATGATAACTTAGAGGTGCTAAAGCTTTGGTATGAATTGAGGTGCTTCCAATGTCGCTCAATTTGTCTTAGTGCAAGAAGCCTTTGTGTAAATTCTTTTAGTCAAGGTACACTAGTGCTTTCTGGTGCGAAGCACTGAACAAACACATCAAACATACCAATATACATACAAAATGCTAAGTTATGAATGCCGTTAATCTAAATACTATAAATTGTTATATTATTCATACTACTATATTTAACACACATTATACTTGAAAGTAAGCAAATATCTAAGTTTAAATGTATGAATAACTCTATATAAAATAGAGTTATCACACCCCCAAACTTAAATTGTTGCTTGTCCTCAAACAACGACAAAAAGAAAACACACACATAAGACTTTGCTAACTAAGAAGAATAAATATATCAGCTCACTTCTTTTCAAAGAATGATTTTTCAAAATGATGCATTTTTCAAGAACCTCTTTTCTCAGAAAATTTTATCTTTGAGCCTTTGATTTCTAAAACATCCAAAGTTATTAAAACTCATTTTTGTGCGTATGTGCCCACTGAAATTCATTCAGTTCCAAGACTAAGTAAAAAGTTTCTCCTAGCTTTTGAAAAATTTAGAACACGTTTGGTCAAATCAGAAGGACTTTCAAAACATAGACTAGACTCACAATATCTTCAAGATTTGGGGGGCTCTAAGCACAACAAAGGGCTTTGATTAAGTATTTCAAAACAGTTGAGTCAATGCACTATTCCTATTTTTGGTGGTTCTTTTGGTGCAGATGCACCTAAAGTGCGAAGACTTTGGAATTGGTGAAGTCTGTGAGCATGCGACTTTTAAAATCGTGCAGTGCGATTGCACTTTGATACTACATTTCATGACTTGTAGCTTATATTGCCCTCCTCACTAACCTCCTCATGCATATTTTTTTCTTGGTTTGTTTTTCTTTTCTTTCTTTTTCTTTTCTTTTTGAATTTTTCTTTTTCTTTTTCAAATCAAATGCACTTATGGGACAGGTTCAATTTAATGACTAAGGCTAGTATAGTGTTTTACAACAAATTGAACACATTTGTAGTGACTTTTTGGTAACCTATTGCATTGACCACTCTAAGCTTTTCATACTTTGCCTTAGTATTCAAAAAAACTCCCCAAACTTAACTCTTATGCTTTTCCTACATTTTTAATAAAACTTTGTTTTAACGTTAGGTTTCTAAAAATCCCCTCTTGCATCAGATAATTTTTCAAGTAGCAAGGTTCTTTTCAAAAATCAGCTTTGCTTGTGTTGAAGTAAAAATAACAATAGTTATTTTGGAAAAAACAAGGCTCTTTTCTTTTTCCTTCCTTTCCTCATTGAAAATTAGTTCATAAATATGCATTTGCCCAAGTTTTAAAACACAAAGAACTCAAGTCGAGCATGCTTCAAAGTCAATGAAATCTTTGTTTAAAAACTAGCTTTGATGTACTTAACTTACAAATGAACCTAATGTTTTTGAAAATTTTGACTCATTTTGCAAACACCTTAACTAACTTCAAATTAATGAAGCTTTGTTAAGTACATCATTTGAAAATTTAAAAACCACTCACATAACATATATACACATGACTTGACTAAAAACATTGAACACATCCTCAAATACTGAAAACAAACACCCATAATTAACATAGCACATGCATAATTAGTTTCTCCCAACTTAAGAGTGAGATGTGTCCTCACTGCTCTTAAGTGGAGTTCAAAACAGAAGGTGTACAGCAAAATGGGGAGGGGGTTTAGTACATGTGGGATAAACTTTAGTAATTTAAACAAAGTACGTAAGCAAAATATTTAAAAACAACAACATTTAAAGTTTTTACTCTTTCTTCACGGCTTCTTGAGTCTAGTGCTGGACCTTATTGCTACATGTTTCACCTTCTCCTTCTTGACCTTTTTTAGCACAACTGCAGTAGGAGGTGCAGATGCACCAATTTCCTTTTCAATTTGTTGCTCCTTTGGTTGTTCTTCAACTGCAACCTCAACTTCTTCTGCTTTCTCTAGCTCCTTTGGCTATTCTTTCTCAGTGACTGTTGGATCAACTTGTTGCTTGGCTCCCTCCTTCTCAGTAATTTGTTCTTTTTCCTTGCTTTGCTCCACCTCACCTAATCCATTAGATCCATCATAACTATGGTTGTTTCGTTTTGTTTTCTTCAAAACAATTTGAGTGTAACCCACTCCTGCCTCTTTTTCGAGTGAAAGTCGCTCCAAAACTACTTGGATAGTAGCTTCCTTGTGCTTTGGAATGATTGTCGAGTTGGATTTGCTTGAGATGCAATCTGCACTAAGTGCACAAGCATCCGATGATTGTTGTTCTGGATTTTCTTCTTCCTCATCGAACTTGCATTTGCACCTCTTCTTCCTCCATGGGATCTTCAGTAACAACCGCAAGTTTGTTTTCTCAAAAACAATGTTAGTGATATCGAAGTTGGCTCAGTGGGTTTTGGTGGGCTTTTTTCCGAGAGGGATGGGTGATGGTTGTTTGGTGGCTTCTTTTCTGTTTGGGCTTCTTGGGTAGCGGTAGAGTCTTGGTGAAGGTTGTTTTGTGGGTGATGGTGATTTAGGTGGTGGTGTAGGTGTCTTACCTGTGGAGGGTGAGGTTGATTTTTCCGTTGGGGTTGGGTTGGTGGGGTGTGGTGTGTGAGAAGTGGCTGTCTTTGGAGTCTTGCTTCATACTTCTTCCTCAATATTTCCTCCATGCTCAAATTCCGATCTCTCCTCCTCCCCATTCTTACCATTGCTATCGATGTGATATCATCCTCATCTTTATCTTCATTCCTCTCCATCCGGTTCACCATCTTTGTAATGGTCTCATCTTCCTCGGTATCAACCAATTCTTCACTCATGAATTCTTCTTCTTCCTCGGTCTTTTCGTCCCTTCCTTTTTGTCTCCTTCTTCCTTTTCATCACCTTTTCTTAACCTCCTTTTCAATTTCTTCTTCATCCTCTTCTTTTTCTTACGGTTCTTGAAATACCCATGTTGGAAATACAGGGTTTCTAAATGAGCAGGCACTTCGAGACATTTCAGTCGGCCTCAATTACTGACACCCATTCCACGATGCTTTACACTGCTAAGTGCTCCTGCACGGTGTTAGTTGGTTTGGCAGCCCGGGCCCCTCTCTCATGGCCGTGCGCTACCTCGAAGAACTTCTCATGTCATGTAGAGTTTTTGCCTTAGTCAGGAATGAACCTCACTTCTTGTACATTTTCAACGCATTCCCACTACCAATTGAGCTACTAGCTCAATTGGTGAGTGGGAATGCGTTGAAAATGTACAAGAGGTACGAGGTTCTGATTCCCACTGAAAGCAAAAACTCTACATGAGGTAGAGAAGTTCTTTGAGGTAGCGCACGGGCCATGAGTAGGCCCATGCTAAAGTGCCGATCTTGTTTTTGTTCTTTCTTTCATTTGTGCAGAGAGAATGGTCACTGGGGATATTTTCTATGGTTGTGTTCATCCGCACTTATCTCAACTCCTTGTTTCATGCACAGCTCAAGAATTAAGTAGGAAAGAAAAATAAAACCATCTTTCTTAGGTGCACGATCTAAAATCTCCCTATTGATGATTCTCCCTATATCCGCACTCTCGTATTCAAGATTGCATCCAAAAGGATCAATCTATCCTTAGAGTGTGTGCGTATGTTTTTAAGTAGGGAAAATTGAGCGATCAATGAACAAATACCGCTTTCTAGAGTGAGACATGCCTAAAGGAAGAGGTGAGACATCCTCATTATTGGGTGACAATGCAGAGTTAAAGAATCTCCATCCAGTCCTAGTGAGAGGAGAGTGTTGGTGATTATTTATGAGATGTGAGTGTTATCATTCCTTGTAACTTTTAGAGTGAGAGTATTGTAGAGCGATACACATATCGGTTGGGTTACAAATTATTGTAATCTGTATTTGAGAAGAGGAATGAATTATCTTGTGATGTTTTACGTGGGACGAGGCAAAGAGGTGCCAAATCACGTAAATTGTTTGTGTGTTCTTCTCTCCTTTATTCTTGTAGTGTGTTTACCTATATTCCCTAAAAGATCCTTGGGTGTGTCGGTTAATCCGTTGATGTGTGTGGTTTTTCCCAACAAAGTGGTATTAAAGCTAATGGTTGGAAGGGATGGCTCTGAGAGCCATTGAATGACCAAGTGATCGGTTCTCGACAATGAGTTTGATGGTGGATCCATGTGGGATAATTTTATCGAAAGTCTTCTTGACAATGTGGAGGTCAAGCGACATGTCCTGTTTTTTGTTGCTAACAGTAGTGCTAGTACGAGTAAAGCGTCACCATACAATACTCATAGATGAACAGGTGAGGCATCCCCATTCTTGGGTGACAATGTACATAGTTAAAGAATCTTCACTGGTTTTTAGTGATAACTCTATTTTATATAGAGTTATTCATATGTTTAAACTTAGTAAATTGCTCTCTTTCAAGCAAAAGATAAAGAGTTTATATAGTATTTTATATAATATGTGATAACTTGAGTGTTTGACATGGTTTAAGTTGTTAATATGCCATTTTGGATATATTGTGGTATGTTTGATTAGTTTGTTCAGTGCAGTCTATAGATGCTCCTACATCAATGCTTCTGCATCAATGCTCATGTATTATTCCTGCACTACAAATGCTACTGCACTGGATTTACACAATGCTCCTGCATTGCATCTGCATTGCTCAGAGAATGAAGTCATCCACTTGCACATCCACTTGCATTGCTGACCCCATGCTTGGTCTCCAAAAGCAAGAGCACTTTATATTTCGGTGCCTACAATTTTCACATAGCTTTGAGGACTCATCTACATAGGAAACATGCTCATATCTCATTGGACCTCCCTACACACTTGAGTGAATGTCTCAACTTGTGAAGCAACTTCTGAAAAGTAACCATGGTTACCCCTCTAGTTTACTTTATCTTCAAGTAAAGAAGCACCTCTCATGAAGACTATAAAAGGACCTCACTTCTCCACTTGGAGATAGATCACAATCCATAAGTTAGATCAAAATTTCAATAGTCATAGTTAGTTTCTATTTTGTAAGAAGGAAAGGAAGGAATTGACAAATCCTCCTTACTTCAATTTAGTAGTTTTCAGCTGCAACTCGTGTAATCTCTATCTTGTTGTTTCTCTTTTTGTGATTTAAATTATATAAACATGATCTATTCACTCTATATATACCTTGCAATGTTTATGTTGAGCTAAATCTCTCTTAGTTGGAATGTTCTAACCTTTTAATGAGCTTTTAAGTAAGTTTGATGCATGTATGTAATGTGTGCACTTTAGTTCTTGCTTGATAATAGTTTCAACACTTATTTTGAGATTGATCACTTAGAATAAGTAGATTTGTAAAAAGGATATGGTTTACAATTAAGAACTCAAGAACTAATATGGGTGAGTGTTTTACAAAAAGGAAACTTTGTGAAAACCATGCTAAGTCCTAGACATAGGATAGTATAGTCCATAGGGTGATACTGTGGGTACTTTAAAGACAAGAGTGAACCTATTTAGCAAGCCTAGACATAGGAAGCTTGTAATGAAACTCTGGAGAAAGTGGTGAAAGGCACATAGCTAATGCAACAACATTCGAGGCAACCGCATCACATCTTGCATTAAACACTTAAAGGTGAATTACTTGGGGAAGACATTCCAACTAGCTTTTCTCTATTTCATTACCACTACTTGCACCTTGTTTTATACTAACTTGATTGTGATAACACCATCTCCACTATATTTGTTATTTGGATACCTTGCACTAATTACATTGTATTGAGTTTCAAAAAGAGTTTCTCAATCCCTGTGGGTTCGATCTTTTATACTACTTGTTTAGGACTATGTATACTTGCAAATGCTTTTCACCTACCACCTAGTGAGAGGAGAGTGCTGGTGATTTTTTGTGAGATGTGAGTGTTGTCATTCCTTGTAACTTTTAAAGTGAGGGTATTGTAGGACAATAGACATATCTGGTTGAGTTACAAATTGTTGTAATTTGTATTTGAGAAAGATGAATGTATTATGTTGTGATGTTCCCGTGGGCGTAAGCAAGAGGTGCCGAACCACGTAAATTGTTTGTGTTCTTCTCTCCTTCTTGTAGTACCTATATTCCCTTAGAGATCCTTGGGCATGTGGTTTAATCTGTTGATGTGTGCGGTTTTCCCCAACAAATTGGTCCTTATAAACAGAGCACATGGAGGACCAATTTGAAATTTAAATGGAAATATGGAGAACCAATTTGACATAGATTTCTAATTTTAAACCTAAACTTTGACATAAAAGACCTAAAAGAGGGAGAAAAAAAACTTAAACGAAAAATCCAAAATTTTCTGTGTCTGTATGGAATGAATTGATTTTTTTGATATTGTTGTTGTAGAAAGGTTCACCTGTACAGTCCCATTTTCTATAGGCAAATTCTATATAGGTAGAGCATTGTGTAATTTAGGTGCAAGCATCAACCTGATGTCTAAATCTATTTTCACAAAGCAAGAAATTGGAAATGCTAAGCCTACCATCTGTAATAATTGTCACTTGCAGCATGTGTCAATAGTCTACCCGGAATGAATCATAGAAGATATTTTGGTAAAGGTTGACAAGTTTGTGTTTTCTCTGATTTTGTCATTCTTGATTTTGTTGCAGATGAGGAAGTGCGCTTATTCTTGGAAGGCCATTCTTAGCAACCTGGGAAAACACCGATAGATGTGCAAGAACGAGAGCTAATCATGAGAGTAAATTATCAAGAGGTGAAATTCAATGTGATGAATGCTCAAGTATCCCGCAGAGGAGATTGAAGAATGTTCGTGCATCTCTCTTGATCATTTGGTAGAAAAAACAGCTTTACAAGTAGTATGATCATCTTGCGGTGAACTTGCACCTGATGCTTCTGCACTGCATGAAGAAGAAACTCTGGAAAAAGACATTCTGCCAAGAGAAGAACCAACACAAAAGGTATGGTCTATAACTTATGAATCTCTTAATTTAGAAGACACCTAACCTTAGGAAGAATTTACCTCAATAGAACAACCTCCCAAATTAGAATTAAAAGAAGCGCTTAAACATTTGAAATATGCTTTCTTAGGGAAGGTGATACACTTCCTGTAATCATTGCATCTGATCTATCACTAGAGCAAGAGCATGATTTATTTAGTACCTTAAAGAAGCATAAAAAAGCTATAGGATGGCAAATGGCAGACATAAACGAAATTAGCCCTTCAATTTGCATGCATAGGATTATTTTAGAAGAAAATTCTAAAAATATCATAGAAGGACAAAGAAGGCTAAATCCAATAATTAAAGAGGTTGTAAAGAAAGAAATCATAAAATGGCTAGATGTGGAATCATATACCCTATTTCGTAGATAGTGCATGGGTTAGGCTTGTACAATGTGTTCCAAAGAAAGGAGGTGTAAATGATTATAGCCAATGAAAAAAATGAATTAATCCCAACAAGAATCATTACAAGATGGAGGGTGGGGTATGGATTATAGAAAACTTCATAAGGCCACAAAGAAAGACCACTTTCCTTTACCCTTCATTGACCAAATGTTAGATAGGTTAGCGAGGAAAGGAGTTTTATTGTTTCTTAGATGGTTATTTAGGATATAATCAAATTGCAATTGAACCCGAGGATCAAATGAAAAAACTACCTTTACTTGTCCCTATGGCACCTTTCCATTTAGAAGGATGCCTTTTGAACTTTGTAATACACCTACTACATTTCAAAGATGCGTGATGTCCATATTTTTGACTTTATTGAGCAATCAATGGAAGTTTTCATTGATGATTTTTTAGTTTTTGGAGAAACATTTCCATTATGTTTGTCAAACTTAGAAAATTCTCCAAAGATGTGAAGACACCAATCTAGTGCTTAATTGGGAAAAGTGCCATTTTATGGTACAAGAAGGCATTATGCTTGGGCATAAAGTGTCCAAGAAAGGTCTTGAAGTGGATAAGGCTAATATTGAGGTTATTGAGAAGCTACCACCTCCAACAATCACAAAGGAATTAGAAGCTTCTTAGGTCATGCAGCTTCTACGAGAAGGTTTATCAAAGATTTTTCCAAGATATATAATCCATTGTGTAATCTTTTGCAACAAGATACACAATTCAATTTTGATGAATCATGTATGGAAGCATTCTAAAAGCTCAAGAAGGCACTCGTAACCGCACCAGTGATTCTTACACCGCATTGAAGGTGCCTTTGAATTGATGTGTGATGCTAGTGACTTTCTTTGTAGGAGCTGTCCTAGGCAAAAACCTTTGTGCACCTACCTTGTTGAGATCAAAATTTAACTCTTTGATAACCCAATATGACTTGTTCTCTAACTCAACAGTAAATGACATACCTTGCCATAAACTAACCTATAGGGGACATACTAATGGAGTTTTAAATGCGATCCTATATATGCCCATAATGCTTCATCTAAGTGTAAGGACCAATCTTTTCTTGTTGGTCTAACCATTTTCTCAAGCATTCTCTTAATCTCCTATTACATAGTTCAGCTTGTCCACTTGTTTGTGGGTGATAGCGTGAGAGCACTCTTATGTTTGATCCCATATTTTGCAAGAAGATTTTCAATAAGTTTATTGCAAAAATGAGAACATTCATCATTGATGTTTGCTCTTGGGGTGCCAAATATTGAAAAAAGAGGGTGGAAAAGGACCCATGAAATCCATGGCCCATACATCAAAAAGTTCTATTTCTAAAATATTGGTTCTAGGCATTTCATGTCTTTCAGAAATATTACCACTTCTTTGACATTTATCACAGGTTTTGACCATAAAATAAGCATCTTTAAACAAAGTAGGCTAGTAATAACCTGATTGAAGTACCTTAGCTACTGTTCTTTGACTGCCAAAGTGACCTCCATATGGTGCAGCATGGCAGTGCAGAAACACTGCTTGCTATTCTTTTTCTAGGATGCACTTCCTCATTAACTGATCTGGACACATCTTGTAGAGATAGGGATCATCCCAATAGTACTGCTTGACTATGTGGAAAAATCTCCTTCTTTGTTGATAATTCATCACAAGTATCTCTATTTATAGGAGAGAACATGACATCCATGGATGCATAAGACTTAGTGGACATTAATTGTTCCACATTTCCAAGGAGCTTCTCTTCATGATTTTTCCACAAGATTCTAGATACACCTCTTCATCTCTTTAAATGTGCGTCTAGAATTTTCCACCACTATTAATATTTGTTCAGTACCTAGGTCTTGGATATGACCCTCGACCTAGGGTACTTGAAGGGATTCCAGGATAGTCTCCAAAGGGATGGAGGATGCTCGGATGGTCTCCAGTCGTGCCCGAAAAGAAGATTGTCCTCGGACGCTCCCCGGACAAATTGTGAGCCCACATCGGGTGGGTGGTACCTGCAAGACACTCCGACACTCAAGTTAGTATGTGGCCGAGGTGGAGTAAGCAAAAAGATATGGAGGATGCTCGGAAGGTCTCCAGCCGTGCCCGGGAAGAAGATTGTCCTCGGACGCTCCCCGGACAAATTGTGAGCCCACATCGGGTGAGGGGTACCTGCAAGACACTCCGACGCTCAAATCAGTATGTGGTCGAGGTAGAGTAACCAAAAAGAGAGAAAAGGAGAGAGAGAGAGAGCTTTTGGAGAAAGATATAGGAAATGAGCGGAACGTACCGTGGTAGAGGGGTGGACCTTTATTTATAGAGTAGTCTGGCGTACCATGTCCGTCGGATCTGATGGATCAATCTGGGCCGTCGGTCAAGCGAGAAACGAGCGGATATGGCACTGGATGCTGGGAAGCATTTGGGCCGTACTTCTTCGAGGGATAATGGGCCGACCAATTGTCACACGGGGCTTCGTAGCCTAGGTCGGATCAGTGGCCCTCCAAGTCGGGGACGAGCTTTGTGCTCAGCCTCGGCTTGAATCATTCTTATGCTTCATCAAGAGAGTTTTGTTGTTGACACGTGTCGCTTGGGGAGTGGGGAGACAGTGACTTGACGTTTGGTCTCTTCGAGGCAACGCTTCAGGATCTTGCCATTATGGTGTCGGGCAGGCGCTGTGAAGAGGGGTGACACATCGATTCTGCTGCCAGGCGAGGGATATATAGGGTGCAGGAGTGATCTGCCCCTCATTTGCTGCCTTACGCTGTTTTTAGAGAGAGAAAGAGCCCTTAGAGAGTTTTAGAGCGAGAACTTCTGGCCACCGTCCGAGTTCAGCACCACCACGCGAGTTAGCACTTCCACTGCACCGAGATCAACTTTCTGTCCAACTCTGACTCTTCTGCATAAGGTTAGTTCCGAGGATACAATTTATTTTTACTTTCTTTTAAGTATCGTACCTTTAGAACTGTGTAATTAGTCGGGCCTGACATCCGCTGTTGGGAGTCGTGATAACTCATATTTATATGAGTTATTTATGCCTTTATTCTTATAATTAAAGTGAGTTATTGAGTAATTTTAGCATCTTAATTATCTTATTATTGTAGTTGTAGGAAAAGAAGGGTTAGAAACTGTTTGGTGTTAATTTGGCACATTTGGTGCCCTTATGAGCAATTTAATGTGTTTTGTGAGTCTGTGCAGTGTTAAAGCGCTATAGCTGCCTTACGCTATAGCTGTAAGAGAGGCGGCCAATTGAGTCTTTAAAGCAAAAGTGCAATTTTGGCGCCAAGCTCTTTACTCCAAACCTCGGTTACTGTGTCCACTATTCATGCTGACACGCCCGTATTTTATTGGATATTAAAGGACACTTGGCTTATCTTGAGTGGAGGACTAACTTTAGTTGGTAGAAGGGCTACTTCACCTCTTGTACTAGTCTTGGAAACAACACTACAACAACTACCTCTTCTCCACAACAAAAGGCATACTTCGAAGATAGAGAGAGAGTTTGTAGAGAGAGAACTTGAGATAATTTCTCCTCCATTGTTAAACACTTGCAAGCTTTTATTTTTATTGTAATTTTTAGTTTACCATTCTCTTCGGTGTAGAACTGACGTTATAGCGTCATCTTTGTGGATGAATTGGAAGCATCGGTGTGTATCTTTTGCCACCATTTCTTCCCACTTTGTTTTAGGTAATATGAGTGTTCTATCTTGTATTGTCTTGATGGTGCTCAACATGAGCTAAACACCTTGAGTTGGATTGCTTGAGTTTTTGTAATGAACCATTAGCATTGTATTTATAATATTTCACGTTTTTTATGTTTCAATCTTTGTGTCATACTTCTTTCAAACTTGTTTTAAGGTTGACCACTTAAAATGGGTACATTCATGGGTTCAAACATGGTCCATGGATAGATTTCAAAGATTGATATGAATGAAAGTTTGTTTAAAGACATTTAAACAAAGTTTGCTCCCTCTAGACATAGAAATGCAATAGTTCATAGAGCAAAAGCTGTGGTTCCTTATTATACAGGGGTGAACTTATTTAGAACCTAGACATAGGCATCTTGTAATGAAACCCTGGCGTTAGTGACTGAAAAGCACAAAATCATTTGCAACAGCGATTGACGCTATAGCGTGTGACGTTATAACGCTGTGTTATTCGGGAATTTACTTAGATAAAGCAATCCAACTTGTTTCTTTCATATCTTTAAACCACTCTTTTACTGTTTTCTTTAAACAATCATTTCTTACTGATAACTTGTGACTACAAATATTTGCTACTTGTTCCACTAAGTGCTAGCTTAGCTTAAACTCTAAAATTAACATCAATCCCTGTGGAGAACGATCTTTACTTATCATTATATTACTTGTTGCGATTGTGTACACTTGCACATCACCTTTTCGCACAACAAGTCGCCTTGTAGATGTTAATGTGTTTACCCGGCCTCGGACTATCCGAGGCGGTAGAAAGTAATAGTAGTGTAGTTGGTAGCTCGAGTGATTTAGTGGTGCATCCTCGCATGAGATGGTTCGGGTGAAGAGTGAAGAGAGGCAAGTAGCATTCCGCCCCGAAGCCAATCTTGAAGAAGAAGTCTTCGACGGACAGCCGTGCGCGTGCTCACGAGGGGCCTCACTCCTGCTCAAATCGACGACAACAATCTTTCGGCAAAGTTAAGCTTCTCGCCGCCATAGGTCGGGAAAGACAAACTTCGTCGATCTTGGAGGATGATATCGAGGCGACGCCTCATCGCGGCCGCCACATTGTAACCATAGAGAACCATGCCGAGCCCGTCAAGGACTTTGTATGAATGGGTGTCGACCAAAGTCCTGCAGCATCTACGCACATTTGAAACTGCAAGCCTACTTCCTTCTTCCTAAGGTACTACTTGGATCAACCCAGGAGAGAGAGAAGAGGAGGATAACCACCGTGCTCGAGGTCTCGGTGATGCAAATGAGCACATCTACTTGTGTACTTCTTTTATGGGGCGGCATTGGAAGTTATGAATGTCCGACTTCATTTGAACTCTTTTCAAAAGCAAGTGCTGAGGTACTTGAGAGTAGCTCCGACGCAACTACTGTCGAACTGGTGGGGGTTCTTGAGGGGATTCGAGCTGGCAATGAGATACATTAGCAGGAAGCCCTCGGCACATGTCTTCTTTACCATGTTCAATGTCTCTCGCAAGGTCGAAGTTGGCGTGGATGGGACCAGGTATGGCCACATCCACTTTAAGAACAGGTCCGATCGGTCTTACTTCCTCCCGGCGAACGATTCAAACAAGAATTTCAAAGGGAACTTCTTCTTCGTTCAAGCTGTGAATACAACGACAAAGAAATTGATTGCCGAGCTCTGAGATGGGAAGCTGGTGAAGTCCCATTTTCCATTCAGTTGGAGTCGGGCGCATCACTTCACGAGTAACGGCCACATAATCACAAACCCAGACTATGTAGTAGATCCGAGTACCCTGGAAGGAGAAGACGCCGAGTCATTCCGACTTATGGACAAGTGGGGTAAACTGTTGGCCAAAAGAGGGATGAAGCTCAACTGCGCACAGATGTTCGACGAGCTGGCTAAATCCAAGGCCAAGCTTAAAGAGCACCTAGATAAATATAGTTTCGCATTTATGCATTTGCTAAGTTTATTTTCGCTGGTCGGGCCGCTCATCGATGTTGAATTACTTTGTGCGGAGTAACATGGATAGTTTGGAGGAGATGGTTGCCGGGTCCACCGTCAATCCTACCATCAAGATTCCTGAGGTAGCCGTTAATACTAGCACGCTACCGAGGAAGGAGGGCGAGTCGACGTCTTGCCAAGACCCTAAGTAGAAAAAGCCCAAAGCCACTTCAAGTGCCGTCAAGGGTTCCAAGTCGAACTCCGAGGAGCCCTCTTGAAAGAGGAAAGAATAAGAAAAGCCGCCGCAACGGCGGTGATCCAGAAGGTCCGAGTAGGACTAGCTGACTTGGACACTGAGGGCAGTGGCACCAAGGCTCGAGAGGCCAAGCTGTACAGAGACAAGAAGCAAAAACACCACCAAGGGAAGCCGGTCGAGGATCTGACCGAGGCCGACTTCGCCGTAGTAGCCAAGGTTGTCAAGCTTCGGGGCCGAGGCGATTAAAAGATGAAAGCTTCGCTTCTTTGAGAATGTAACATCCTGCATCGCTTCAGAATCGCCGATCGCCTCTACGAACCAACACGAGTCTTTTCAAAGATGCTTTGTCCTCACTTGCATGCTTTCCGAAAAACTTCCCAGAAGGTCACCCATCCCACTACTACTCCAAGTCAAGCACGCTTAACTATGGAGTTCTTATGGGATGGACTCTCAAAAGAAGATGCACATTGTTGGTATAGGTAGTCTAAATCAATTCTTTTAAGCCTTCTTTCAATCGCATGCCCCATACCGCACCGCACACTCGTGATCCTCTCATTCCGGTGCGTGATTCGGTTCATTCACGCGCCCTTCGCTTTGAAGTCGCCAGAGTCGCTCTTTGTCATGCCACCTTTATGCACCGGCGATCACTCCCCGCCTCGCTACCCCGGATGTCACATGCCCACCAGCCTTCCGCTTGGTTCGCCCTCGAACCACACCGCATCGAGAGAGGTCTCGCCGCTCACGATACCACTAATGTAACACCCCATTTCTACCCGGTGATTTAAATCAAAAATCAGAGTGTACAAAAATCTTTTCTGAATCATTTTCTAGTTTAGTGTGTTATAAAATAGTGCACTGGCTGACTATGGGATTACTCAGGTAACTGATACTACTTGCAACAGGCATTGGCCACCTTTGCAAGGCTCTCAGTGATGCCCTTGTAAATACACCAGCGAAAGAAAATCTAGCCTTAGTGGCGAACCACAATTTAGCCATAGTCATTCAGAGACACTAATAGTATAACAAAATTTAATAATCAATGAAATGGAGCGTCACGACTCTTTATCATAAACCAAAAACCAAATACGTAACACCAGCAGATAACTCATAGAAATATAGTTTCACATAATGCAGCGGAAAACAAATCATTATCTCAAAGGCATAATCCAGCAATATCAAAACAATACATAAAGGCTCAACAAGGAGCAAAACAGGCAACAATCGTCTAAACCCCGACCCCTAGGTGCTACGTATCAGAGCAGACGACTCGGGGAATAGTGAAGGTGGAAAGCCCTCACTCCCGACTACCGTGGTAAATAACAATGAAAGGGTGAGTCTCGAACTACATAATAAAGGTGATAATAAGCGTGATACAAGCATAGTGTACAAAGACTCAAACACACTAATCATTAATCAATAATATTCATGCACTAATGAGAATGTATGCAATGTCATCATGCATGTGGTACCATTGGCCCACCGCCGCCTCAAAGCTTCACAATCATCATACAAGGCCCCCCGCCGCCGCAGCTTCATATTCACTTTATAAGGCCCCGCCGCCTCAAAGCTTCACCAATCATATTATAAACACTACGATCGCAGCCCAATGTATGCATGAGACTCCATGTACATCACAAACATCATTTCAAACAATTCAATACACCCATTACTCTTACCTCAGTATCAACTTCATTTTATAGCCCTCCCGGCTTGGCTCCACCGCCCATGCCCCCATGGCATGCTCAATCACCTCATTATAACCTCAACACCATTATGTCCCACCGGACCGCCTCTCCTAGGGTGGTACTCAACCTTACTCAGAGTCCTAAACCACCATTTAGGACCAAAACAATCATCTAGGGACCAAACTGTCACCTAGGGACCAAACAAAGACCCTCTTAGGCACTTGGCAAAGACCTTTAAGAACTTAGGAATTCAACAAAGACAAGATTTTGGAAAATCCCTGACGGAAAGCGCGCACCGGGCGCGTTAGAAGAGAGCGCGCAAGAAGCGCGCGCGGGCAGTCGCTCTAACTCTCAAAGTTTCGTCCTTCGGTGAGAAGTGTGCGCGAGGTTACGCTGGGCAGGACGCCACAAGCAAGATGGCGCCAAGGACACCATTTCCAGCACACAGCAAAGACACGGATGGGCGCCACACCCACCAGCTCACCCAACACCTCCAAACCAAAACCACCCGAGCCAAAATGTTTAAAAATGAATTTGGGCAGGTAAACACAAAATTTGGCACAGTTGAAATATGCCTAGAAAAGTAAGTTTCACCCCGGGCTCCAAAACACACCTAAAACGAGATCCTACCGGGACATTTTCAAAAATACACTTGAACTCGAGAAAACTACTCGAGCCAAAACACTTAAAATTGAAAATTGGCGTGTGAATGCAAAAGTTGGCACGAGAAAATATGTTTAGAAATACAAGTTGCACTCACTGGCTCCAAAACACACCCAAAACGAGCCCTAGGAACATTTTCAAAAATACACTTGAAATCAGAAAACCACTCGAGCCAAAAAGGTTTAAAATTGAAAGTTGGCAGGTGAATACAAAAGTTGGCACGAGAAAATATGTTTAGAAATGCAAGTTTCACTCCCTGCTCCAAAATACCCACATTCTCGCGCCCAGCAAAGAACTCACTCACCCAGACATCAAGCATAAAGGACACAGCGCCATTCTCAGGCACCCAGGGCAGCATTTGGCGCTCACATCGCACACACGCACTCCAACACACAAACAAAGGTATTGTGGCGCCATTTTCCCAAAGAACTTGGCGCGCCTGGCAGTAACACACCGCACAGTAACACCTTCCTCGCACATGAACAAGGTACATTGGCGCCATTTTCCCAAAGAATGTGGCGCTCGGGCAAGAGCATTCCTGCACAAACTCCAATTTTTCCCGTGAACAGCATACTGTGGCGCTGAGAATCCTAGCATCTTGGCGCCCCAAACACCAAAACCCCAATTTTCTCAAAATCTTCCAAACCAATTCACCCAATGATGGTTCTAACACTCCTAATTTCAAAATCAAACAACCAATTGCATGCTCAAATCATCAAACACATCAAAATCACAAAATCACACAATGTAAAACCCTAACTCACACCTAAATCAATTTTTCACCAACAATTTCATCAATTCAAGGAATCAATCAACATGTGATCATCAAATAACATCAAAACAGCCCCCTATGACCCATATAATACCCATTATCTCCTCTATTATAAAGTGAGACTCCCCTTACCTCAAATTAAACCGTAGAAAAGCACCGGAATCGAGTCACTTAACAAAACCACCGCAACAATCCAAGCTTCAAGCCACTAAATTGTTCTTCTCCTCCTCTTCTCCTAGGGTTTGCATACTGCCTCTCTCTCTTTTCTCTCCTCTCCTTCGCAACTTTCTTTCTTTCTTTCACAAATGAAAGAAAATTCCACTTTTGGGTATAGGTATATTGGGCCAAGTGCACCTTGGGCCCTTTTTACACCCCTGGCCCATTTCTTCCACCACTCCCTTAAATTAAAATGAAATACTAAATTATAAACACCATATTATAATTTAATATAATTAAAATTATTGCAACACTTAAACAATTTAATTAATTTCTTAATTAAATTATTTGGGGTGTTACAGAGAACACCCCTGCTCGGCTTGAAGGTATATTGTACTTAAAGATTAAAGAATATAATCTTTGCCTGGGAGCCAAGTTGGCCTGAACCCAAGAAGAACTAAAGCGCGTCTGTGGTTATTGGTTTGCAGAATTGCCGAAGGAAAACCGCCAACTGCAGGAAAAGGCTGATCAAAATGCCGACCTGTTGAAGCGCCTGACCGAGGCCGAGAACAGAGCTGCTGAAAATAAAAAGAAAGCTGCTGATCTCGCCAAGGTTTCTGATAGTAACTCAACATTCTTGCATGTATTATTATATCCATCCAAAAAACTTAAGATTTGTTCTTAAAGGTTTGTCATCATCAAAAAGGGGGAGATTGTTGAGATAAAATCCTTTTTGATATATGGTTTTAATGATAACAAACCTTATGAACTAAAGCTTAAGTATTTTGAATGGTGTTCTACTAATGGGTGCTCTTGAGTTTGTTGAAAAGAACATGTTTCCTATAAGTGGACATGCTAGAAGCAAATTAGATCAATCCAATGCATGTCATTATCAACAACTGAAGAATCAAAGTAGCACCAACAAATAACAAGAATAGTAATGCAAGCCTCATAAAGACATAATATCTTTACTATTAAATTACAACGGTGTTGGACAAGGAAATTCACAAAGAGAAAAGAGAAGACACTAGGCAATCAAGAGAAAGTTCAAATCATCTAAGTGAATTCCTATCAAGAGGAGTCCTAAGAACCTAATGACTAGATTGATCAAAGGAGTCTACAAGTCTTTGCATAGAAGATTCTCATAGTCATTAATTGGGTTATATTCTACCAATGCTCTCTTACTCAAATGCTCAAAAGCTTATCAAGAAGTATATCAAAGAGCATGACCAAAACATGCAAGAAGTCAAGGGTAGAAATAATCATAAGAAGGTTCACGTATGAAAGGTTCAACAGGTTAAAGAAGATTCAACAATTGAAGAAGGTTCAAAGATAAGAAGGTTCAATTAAACAAGCAACCTACTCTATCTAGGAAACTTCAACAACTGAAGAACAATCATTCTCATTGATGAACTGAAGAAGAGGTAATCAATGATTCTTCCTAGGAGCATCAAAGTTTATTTGTTTGAGGAATAATCATTTGAGAAGGTTTAACCAAAGCCGATAATTAGCAAACTAAGGCTCTACCTGTAACGCCCCAAAATTAATTAGGTGATTATTTAACTAATTTAATTAAGTGATATTTTAGTTGACCATATTAAATAATAATAAGGTAATTAATTAAATTAAGGAGTGGGGTGTAGTAAATAAATGGGGAGTATTTTAGTTAAGTAGGGAGGATGTGTGTAAGTACCTAAGGGGTGGAAATAAGGGGCCCAAGCCCACTAAATAGGCCCAAAGTCAAAACTTAAACTAGGGGTATGGTTTTCATCTCATTAGAACAAAGAAAAGAAAAAAAAATATAGGAGAGGGAGAGGGGAGGAAGCCGCGCAGCTGGGCAGCAATAGGGGGGAAGGAAACATCATTTTTCTTGCTTTGGGTAAGTGATTTTGGTACCAATCCACTCCATTTTTCTTCCTCTATCCTTTAGTGTAAGTTTCATACACTAATCTCGTTCCTTTTTCTCTTTTCCATGGATGGGTTTGAAGCTCAAGTGTAGGAGAAAAGCTATTAATTGGTGGTTCTTGGGTTGTTGGTGAAGGGGTTTCTTGGGTTATCAATTTTGAGGTATGGGGGCTCTCTTTCATAGTTAATAATCTATAAACCGTGAAATCATAGGGATTAGATGTTAGGAGTAGTTGTTTAAATTGATTCATGAAGTATTTGAGTGATTGGGTGATTGTTTGATTTTATATGTGATTATATTAATTGTTGTATGGAGATTAAAATGTTATTGCATTGATTGTTGATATTAATGTGTTATAACATGATTTTAATGAAGAATAATAGGTAGAATGAAAGTGATTGCTAGGTGTTTGATGATTTGCTTGAATGAACATGATAATGTTTTACAAGATTGTATGGTGTGATGTTTTATATGTGAATGTTGTTCTTGATTGTTGGTGTTAAGGTGAGTTACATGAATTTAATGCAATATGGTGTGTAAATGGTGTTTGGTGTTTAAGTGTTGTTGATGTTATTGGGTGTTGATGATGAACTTTACTTGTTTATGGTTTTTGTGTGTTTTCTGGACACTGTTTCGGTTTTTCTCAACTGCTACTGTTTGGTTGATCCAAAAATTGTGTGGCTAATTGTTTTTGAAAATAGACTTAAGGCCGGTCGTTTTGGCACTGGTTTCGTTCAATTCGGAGTTGTGTAGCTCAAGTTATGAGTCTCTAAAGTCGGGTCAAATTTCTGGAGTCAAACTGGGAGTAGGTTCAGTTTTTGCAGGTTTTATGTGTTCAATTGAACTCCGTTTTGAGTGATTCTTATTTCATTGAAAAATAGACTTAATTCTCTACGAAATAGGCACTGATTTCACTGAGTTTCATTAAGAAATGAGAAAGAAAATTTGGTTGCAAGTTGGGTAAAGCGTTCTGTCCGATTTTGGTAACTCAGTGTAGTGTTTTGAAAAACTGTACCAACTTGGCACTTATTTTGAAAAACTAAAATCATAGGTAGAAACTACACTTAGAGGGCTTTCCAATGAGTGGTCTTTTGTAATTTTTCGATGTCGCTTTCTATTTTAAATAATTCGCCGAAGTAGGAGTACTGTTGTAGGAATCCAGCACTTTGTGCTGGTGTTGCCAATGTTACCCAAAGTGTCAAAAATACTGCTTTTGGTCCTCTGAACTTTTAGTCCCCAAAAATGTTATTTTGGTCCTTAGGTGTGGGTTTAGTCTCTGGTGTTGACTTTAGTCCTTGGAGTGACTTTAGTCCTTTGGTGTAGAATTAGTCTTGGTGATCTTGTAGTCCCTATAGAATTACTATTTATGGTGTGGTGCATTATTGGTGAATAAATATTGGTGAGTTGGGGGTCTATGACCTTTCTTTGGTGTTGGTGAGCCCACAAGGCTATTGGTGAGCATGCTATTGCATTATTTTGGTGATTTGGTGTTTTCGTGCATAGTCATGGTGTCGCATTATCATATGCATATTTTGGTGAATAGACCTCGGCCTCTTAAATTATTGGTGAATGCCTCAAGGCTTGGTGATGGATCCACATGCATATGCCCGTGGAGTATTGGGTTGCATTTCATACATTACATACATGTTCTGGTGACTGATTGGGTGTTCATAAACTAATGGTGTATTTGACTGAACTGTATTCCTGGTGTAATCGTATTTTCGTGTAAATCGTATTTCGTGTAATCAGTATTTCGTGTATCTCAGTATTAATGGTGTATTTGAATTGATTGTATATCCGTGTGCCTATTCTATCGTGTTTCTTGTTTTATCTATTATTTCCTATGTATAGAGACTCACCTCATCAAGTCGTGTTGCTTCGTATGCCTCGGCAACTGCGCAGTGACGGTGATCAAGGTGACTAGAGATCCGTTTTCTAATATGGTCAAGTCGGCTCTGATACGTAGCACCGGGGGATGTTTAGTTGTTATTTTCTTTATATTTTGAACTAAGATGTTAAGTTATTATTTTCCACTGCCGTAATACTTATTCCCGGATGTTATTTGGTGCTATGTATCGTATACTGAAGTTTATTTTGATTAATATTTTGGAGTTTTGATTTTGGTGTTTTAAATGTGGCACCCTCAAGTGGTCGCACTAAAAGTTTTTACGCACTCTGATTTTCAAATTAATTAAATAGTAGTTATGTAGAAGGGGGTGTTACACTACCGTGGTCTAAAATATTGGTATATTATAAAGGTAGAAAAGCCTTGAGAATGTTAAATTATGAGAAGCTTAAAAAGAGTCAACAGAAGGATTGACCAAAAGTCAACTAAAGGTTTGACCAAAAGTCAACGGAAAGTTTGACCAAGTCAACGCAAGATTGACAAAAAGTCAAAAGAAGCTTGACATCACCTTTGTTAAGAATATTCATTGTTGAGAAGGTTCACATTCAAGAAGAGAAGGTTCATGTAAGCAATCTACTCAAAATGACAAACATGTTATCTTTCTTTAAATTAAGATCAGAGGTTATTAAATGCTGGAGTCAATGAATAAATGTTGGAAAGTATTGAATATCAAAGAGGAACTCCTTGATTATTTCTTATACAAATAAAAGGTGTTTGTTCATGATAAGGAAGCTTTAGAAGCTTCAAATAAAAGTATGTAAACTGTTGTATAGTACATGAACAGGTCATGAAATGTCAGAAAAATGGAAAAGGAAGTATGGTGCATGTCATAGAAGAGCTGTCATGACAGCTAAAGCACCAAAGTTTGCTTAAGAAGGGTGATAGGCTACAACTAAAGCACAAAGTCATCATTTCCTATCTACAAGCCTAGAACAAATTTCCAACGACTATCTTCAACATCCCAACGGCTATATTGAAGAAATCAATTATATAAACACATGGGAAAGCTAAAGAAACTCAAGGGAGAGGGATTGTAGTGTGCCAAAACCAGATTTCATCATCCACTCAACCTTCTGCAGATTTGAAGAAGCTTGATCGTAAGCTTCTCAAAGATGAGGAGCTTGCTCTAGAAGAGATTTCAAAGAAAGAAATTCAAAGTCCATCTAACATACAAGTGACTGGAAGCTGAAATAGATGAAAGATATTGAGAGATAAACACAAGCCATATCAAGATCAATTATTGCTCTCCATCATTATCTTCTTTCACACTCCTACTCATGTGCTAAACACCTTGGGATATCCTAGAGAGAGTGTGTAGCTTGTTTTACATATTTCATATCAACTTATTGTAAGTGTATCAAGGTCAGTAGAAAATCCCAAACCCCTTTATTCATTAAATATGTATGTTGTTCTTCCTACCAAGCTACCTAGGGTAGGTGAGTGTTAATGAGAAAATACAACATGTGTAGTGTTCTATCAAGCTACCTAAGGAGTAGGTGAGTGTTGATGAGTGTAACACCCCATTTCTACCCGGTGATTTAAATCAAAAATCGAGTGTACAAAAATCTTTTTCAATCATTTTCTAGTTTAGTGTGTTATAAAATAGTGCAATGGTCGACTATGGGATTACTCTGTAATCGATACTACTTGCAATGTGCATTGGCCACCTTTGCAAGGCTCTCAAAGTGATGCCCTTGTAAATACACCAAATAAAGAAAATCTAGCCTTAGTGGCGAACTACGCTTTAGCCATAGTCATTCAAAGACACTAATAGTATAACAAAATTTAATAATCAATGAAATGGAGCGTCACGACTCTTTATCATAAACCAAAACCAAATACGTAACACCAAAGCAGATAACTCATAGAAATATAGTTTCACATAATGCAATGGAAAACAAATCATTATCTCAAAGGCATAATCCAAAGAATATCAAAACAATACATAAAGGCTCAACAAGGAGCAAACAGTAACAATCGTCTAAACCCCGAACCCCTAGGTGCTACGATCGAGCGGGCGACTCTGGGAATAGTGAAGGTGGAAAGCCCTCACTCCGACTACACCGTGGTAAATAACAACAGAAAGGGTGAGTCTCGAACTACATAATAAAGGTGATAATAAGCAGTATACAAGCATAGTGTACAGCACTCAAACACACTAATCATTAATCAATAATATTCATGCACTAATGAGAATGTATGCAATGTCATCATGCATGTGGTACCATTGGCCCACCGGCCGCCCTCAGGCTTCACAATCATCATACAAGGCCCCCCGGAGCTCAATTGGTAGTGGGAATGCGTTGGAAATGTACAAGAGGTACGAGGTTCGATTCCCACGGAAGGCAAAAACTCTACATGAGGTAGAGAAGTTCTTTGAGGTAGCGCACGGGCCATGAGAGTGGGCCTGGGGCGTTACAATGAGAAACTACAATGTGTGTGTTGTTCTATTAAGCTACCTAGGATGGGTGAGTGTTGGTGAGGAAATAGTGGGTAGAAACTTGTTGATGTAGAGCCTGAAGAGGCTTGAAGAAAGAATACTTGTTGTAAAGCTTGAAGAGGCTTGGAAAAAGACCACTTGTATTGATTGAAGAATAGTGGAAAAATCTAACTGAAGGTGGGGACTAGATGTAGCCCGGCGTTAATGGGTGAACAAGGATAAATCTTCAATGTGTAATCTTCTCATCCCTTATCTCTGCATGCTTTACATTATGCTCATAATTCACTACCGTCTTATCCTCACATTAACTAATGCTTAAAATAGAAGGTACTCATATAATTTATGCATAACTCATATTCTGTTTTGAAGGATCCATTAATCCTGAGAAGCCTCAATCTATACTGATTTCATCCTCATAAGCTTCTACAATTTAAAGAGTTTATTCTTAACATACATAGAGTTTGATAATATGTTCCTCATGTTGGAAAACACTGAATGACCATGTTCAACAAAAGGATAAATCTCATATGATCAGGAAAATGTTTTTATGCATAAATACAACACACAACACATTATGTACTGAACTTATAGACAAGAGAAGGTTCATTGCATGGAACCTACTTAGGTAGAATAAGTTCAGTGTGAATCTTACTCAGCCCATAGAAGTTTAAATACGTTGAACTTACTTAACCAGAGAAGGTTCACTGCATAGAACCTACTCAGCTTGAGAAGGTTCACTGTGTGGAACCTACTCAGCTTAAGAGAAGGTTTAATGCGTGGAACCTACTCAAGAAGAGAATGTCTTGTGAAATTGTTTTATGCTAACTATCTCATCTCCAAGTATCAACTTGAGAGGACATATTCTAAGTTGCAGGATATAAATTTTCAAAGGGTCACAATTCAACCCCCTTCTTGTGACTCTATATATCACTTCAATTGGTATTAGAGCACAGACTCTTAGGGTTGAACACACTTAACCGTGTGAAGAGATGAAGATTCTGGAAGAAGTGATGACCAACATTGGAGATGAAGAACATGTCTCAGAAGGTTTGTTTACAAAGAGATTTGTGATATGCATAAAATAAAATTGATGAGGAAGAAGTTGACAAAGTGGGATAGATGGAAAATGAATATGCCATGATCAACAAGTAAGCTTGTTTTAATTTTTCTTTGAATATTCTATACATATTAAAACAAGTCTATAAGTCTGCTAGAATGAAAAGCTATTAGAGATGAGTTTTTCTAAATAGCAAAACATAGGAAAGATGAAAGGGTTTTTAGCTACTAATTTGAAAAACCATCATAAATCCTTTTTACTCTCATAATCAAAACAAAAATGCCACAAGGTACTATTTTATAAGCTACTTTTCAAAATCTCACAATACCCATCTTTGACAATTTAAAAGAGAAATGTGAAAGTCAAAATGATGTATTGTCTTGCTTGTTCTAACATACAAAGTGATGAACCACATGCTTTACATATTGATAAAGTACTAGTAGGTACTTGTTGCATGCTAGTCAAAAAGTAAATGTGGAGAAAATCTATAGTGAATAACAACCCACTTGTATGAATTCTTCCAACTTATATTTTGTTGCTTCCTTGATCCTTACATAGTGTACTAAAAGGAATGGAGAATTTAAATCCTTGTTCTTTTTTGGTTTTTCTAAAGCAACCTATTATGATAAAAAGTGGATGAGAGTTGTGTTTTGGTGAAGCTTAACATATTGTGCTTTCAAGAAAATCATTCACAACTCTGAGCATAGTTCTTCAAGACAAGCCAACAAGAACATATTGAAAAGAGACCACACAAAGCATCATACAAATGATGCAGCCACTATACAAGAGAGATGTCAAGGAAACCTTCATGATAGACTGAATGAAGTTCTGTTTACAAAATGAAAAATTCATGAAGGAGCCACATGGACTGAGTCATGTGACAAAGTTAGAACCAATGAACTCAAAATCTTGGAAAGCTCTCACTCTACTAAGAATGACCATTACAATGCTTGCCAAGATCCATGAATTTGCAAAAAATGTGGTAAGTTTCATGACAACATGATAGTTAGTAAGGTAAGAGCATTAGAATTTTACATGAAATTTTAATTGTCTATTATCTGACTCATTGGCTGGCTTTTACATGTTTTATTCATATGCCAAGAAAACATCATGAATGTCTAAGGGCTAGAAATATGTGATTTATGCAACAAAGGTTATATGCCCCAAACTAACTGTTTCTGGAAAAATATCATTCATGTGTATCATTCTTCTTTTCAGAAACTTGGTAAAAACTTATTGGCTAAACCACATTTATCTCTTGTTACAAAGCAACAAGTCTTGTGCTTATTTCTTGCATGATTAAAATGATTTTCATATGAACTAAAGTCATGATGCATCAATATCTTTGTACATCTTTTTAAAATACTAATTGGATATTGATATTCATGTGTTTTGAAAAAATGGGTCATTCATAAATAGGAAAAATTCTCTTTACACTATTGCATAATGTTATCTTAAAAATTGTGCTTTCTAAGGTATCAACTCATTCTTTTAAAAAGGAAATTGAAATTTGGGAATACAAGAAAATGAGTTGAGTGGTAACTTGGAAGTTTTTGACAAATAATCTTTATGCATAAAAATGTTCAAAGTGGTTATAATGGGTGATAAGTGGTTAGACAAAAATAAAAATGCACACATACTTTCCTACAAGATGTTTCATAATCATTTGTCAATGATGTATGTTCAAACTGTAATATCTTGGTTAAGACCAGAACCAGCTTTAAGACTAACAAGAAGAATGGTTTGGTTGTTGAATTTGTGAAGAAGAAGGTGCTTAGGTTAGGGGCGCCACCTTGGTCTAATCCAAGACAATGATAAGCCTATGAGTGTGAGGATCACCACAAGAAAATGATTTCTTGATAAGATCGAATAAACTGGTCCAATCCAGAACAAAAGAGTATAAACTCAAAATCTTTGATAAAGTTTTTTTTTTCTTTTCATTGACACTTTCACTCCCTATGTGTAATAAGGGTATTAGAAAATTATAAGAATACTAGTCAAAACAATTACAAGAAAATATCCTATTTGATTTGGGCATTGACTGTGCCATTAATGATTAGGATCTTGCATTTCCTCTTTGCTTTGATTGTCTTTGATGTGTCATAAATGACTTAGATCTTGTAATTCCTTTTTCCTTTGATTGCCTTTCTTGATGAACAAGTTTGCTTGATTAGCAAGTTTGTTGACTCCATCAATTTTCAAAAATAACACACCACTTGAAGTTGATTAAACACGCCAAAAAAAAACATGAAATGAAATAACTTAGTGCACTTTTGATCCCAATATATCAATTGGTCACATGCACTTTTATCATAACTTAAAAATAACATTAGAGTAATTAAAATTGGACAAAGCAAGCCCATGCTAGGTTGTCATCACTTGAGAGAGACGAATAAAGGTCATAATTGCATATAATAATATTTATATGAGTCTATAACAAAAATGAAAATGTCATAGGAATAATAAGGAGAGACATTATAAGAATAGGACATGTAAATCAATTCTTTATATGCGGTGTGGCGGGGAGTGCTTACTTGGTTGAACTTGGATATAGTATTGGGTAGTGAAGTGGTCATCACATTCCAAAGAGACACGCAACCTCACGCAGGGAAGAAGGACGAGACTCCAACATATATTCCAGGTTGCAACAATGTGGCGGTGTGGATGGCGAGGAATAGAACTATTTTTCAGTGGTGTAGTGGCAAATGTAATTTCTATTCTCAATTCCATTAAATATGTCTCTTGGAGTTGGTTTATTGCTAGGAAAGGGAGAAATAGTGGGGTAACATACTCGGATTGGTGCAATTGCCCTCTGGTGTATATCATCTCAGAACTACTCCTCTCTATTCGAGGTACTCTTTTTCCCTTCCCGGTCTTTTCCTATGGGTTTTGGCCCAAGGAGGTGTTAATGAGGCATCTCCCCTTCTCATATCTTGTAAGGGTTGGGTGCACCCCTAGTGCCCCTTTAATACTGAAGATTGATTATTAAAAAAATTCTTTATATGCGGTAAACAATCTTTGCATTGGCACCCATTGAAGCGACATCCTTGATCACTTCCATCACAATGCAACGGTGACAATTGTAGGAATAATTCAAGAAACAAACATACAGTGAGTGATCTCAGAATCACCGAAATAATTTAATTAATTGTTTAATTAAGTTATTAGAGGCTTACAATAATTATCTAAATAAAGTAATTAATTAAAAACCTATTTTTATTTCAGGTGGTGTCTAAAATGATTAGGGGTGTGCAAATAGGGCCCAATAGTGTTAAGTGGCCCAAACCCAATTAGTAAAACCCTTGGGTCTTAGGAGAAACCCTCATTAGAGAGAAAAATTAAAAATTGAAAAGTGAGAAGAGTGAGAGAGAGAGATCGCGAACGGTGAAGAGAGAAAGAAGGGAGGTTTGGCGTGAAGCTTGGAGAAGAAGAAGCTTGGATTGTTGGTGATTGGGAGAACTTGCTTAGAGTATTGTCATCTTCTTCAATTATCAAAGGTAAGGGGGCTCTCTTCCATGGTTAATAATTCATAGAACTTGAAAACCATAGGAGTTAGGTGTTAGGAGAATTGTTTGAATTAATCTATGGTATGCTTGATTTGATTGGGTGATTATTTGAATAAATACATGATTGAATTAATTTCTATGTGAAGATTGAGATGTAAATTCTATTATTGTTGGTGTTAATGTGATAATTGCATGGAGTTTAATTAAAATCAATAGGAGGAAATATGGTGATGATTAGGTGTTTGGGAATTGCTTGAATGAGTTGTTTAATGGTGTTGGGTGGAGGGTTGTTGGTATCGGGTTGCTGTGAACAGTGGGGGGGGGGGCGCCAATTTGGCCTAGGCTGTGCGCCTAGTGGCGCCTGGTGGTAATGGGTGTGCTGGGAATTCTGGGTTGGGGCGTGGCGCAGGCAGGGGCGCCATTTTGGCGTGCCCAGCGCGCCTAAGATACTGTGTGTGTGTGTGTGTTTGCAGGTGTGTGGCGCATGACTGGGCGCCTTTTGGCGTGCCCGCGCGCGCTGGTATGCGTCTTTGTGTTGCCGAGTTGGCGCAGTGTGGGCGCCAATCGTGGCGCCCCACGCGCTGCGTGTTATCGTGTCTTTGGCGTCTTTGTGTTGCGCGCATGCGGCGCTACTTTGCTTCTGTTGCGCGCTGCGTGCGTTGTCTTGTGCATGCAAGGTGCCATTTTGGCTGCCCAAGTGCGCCTGTGTGACTATTGTTCTAGTGCAGGGCGCCATTTTGGCTGCCCAAGTGCACTGTGGGTGCTGTGTCTAAGTGCAGGGCGCCATTTGGCTGCCCAAATTACACATTTTTGCGGCCGGTGTCTCATGACAGGCGCCAATTTGGTCGCTTTTTGTTGCGAGATGTCTGTCTTTGGTCTAGTGAGGGCGCCTAACTTTGGCAAAGACAAGGCACAACTTTGGCGCTCAGAATCAGGTGATGGGCGCCAGTTTATGCGCCCAAGCGCGCAACTTTGGCGCTCAGTGTCACAGGTGATGGGCGCGTTTGGCAGCCCAAGGCGCAACCCCATGCGCCTGTGTCTAGGTGTGGGTTCAATCCTTGCAAGTAACACCGACTGCAACATCTCCCCCACTTCGCTTAGACTCACCCACAAACTTACCAACAAACTTCCCTTTGCCCTTACCAGCAGGCGCCTCATACGGCTTACCACGACTCGAGAAGTTCTTTTGCTTTTCTTTCATAACTCGAGAAGGCATTATTGTCCTCCTCAAAAATCCCGGCGCTATTAACTAACAACAAGGAAACACACGGATCCGTTGATACCCTATGGCTCTCTTAATTTCAAAGACGTAATCCGCTCTCAAACTTAATGCACTTGGAGAACTCCGCACCTTCTCCATTATAGTGCGGATAAAACTTGGACAACTTAGTAAACTTTGCAAAAGATATTGGATTCATGCACATGCTACCTTGTTCAAGCCTCAAAACCCAACCTCTTTCTTTTTCCACGAACATCCTCCGGATAGTATTTTCTCTTGAATTCCTCTCAAACAAACACAGCCCAAGAAATCTCCTCGTCATGCATCATTAACGACCGACTAGTCGTCATCCACCAGTCATACGCCTCTTTCTTCAACATGTGTGTACCGTAACGGACCTTCTGAGCATCGGTACAATCCATGACGCGGAAGATCCTCTCCAGCTCACTCAGCCACTCAAGGGCACCATCAGGATTATACCTGCCTTCAAAAGTAGGAGGGTTCTCTCGCTGGAACGTAGCCAAACTACGCGTCCCAGCAACGATAGCATCGGGTATGTTGCCCACAACTCCAGCTATAGCCTGCAAAGCAGCAGCAAGTGCAGCATCGTTCCGTCCTGCCATTCTAGCACCGCAACAAAGAACAGAATTCAGAAACGAGTAGCAAAACTCAAATACTACTCAACTCGACGACTCAACAATCGGCCGGACAGACCGAACTGCTCTGATACCACTAATGTAACACCCCTTTTCTACCCCTCAATTTACACGTCATTATCAGAGTAATTTCCTTTTCAAAAATATTAATTTAATTGGTAGAAAAGAAATGCTACCTCGTCATAATAAAAAAAAACTCATCATTTGCACTCATTAAAGTTTGTGCAGTAAAACCACCGTCATAAAAAATAAACCTCATAAATTAATATGTCACAATGAATAAGATAAAACTCACTAAGCCCTCAACACATCTCATGTTCTCAACATAGTCATTGAACAGCTTAATTAATAACTAATAAACTCCAACTACGCCCCTAGGTGCTACAGATCGTAGAGCGACTCGACAGACAAAGCCCCATAGCTAACATAGAAGGCAAAGCAAGACCTTTACTCGCAAGCACTGCAGCGTTGCCACAAAAGAGCAACATTCCAAGCGTAAGGGTGAGAATTTTCAACAAAACATAATCAAGCACATAGTAAAGTAATGAAAACAAACAATCATACAACATCATTATCAACACCATATCATCTTCGCCAAACACCAACTCAAACCACACTTTGACAACAAGTCACGATCATGAATATGCATGTAAATGCAACCCACACTGGTATATGCATGATGGTACCATACTCGTCACAATAAGCCACTAGGGGCACACCGTCATCAATAGGAGAGCCTAAGCCTATTCGTCGCAAGAGGCCAAGCCTATTCGTCACATTATGCACATGCTATGAGACTCTATGGACACATGTGCAATTCGTCATAAAACACTTATAGAGTGTATTCGTCGTAATTCATCACAATCACATTACAACATCGCCATAATCATACTCATAGAGTATATTCGTCACAAGTCATCATAATCCATGTTACATCATCATCACACATATCACTCTTGAAATTTGGGTAACAACACGTTTAGAGTGTAGAAAACATCCCGTTTTAATTTATAAAACATCACATCTTAATTTGGAGGACATCATATTTTCAATTCGGAGAAATAAAACCACATTTTCAAGCTTGGGAAACACTACATTTGAATTGGAGAAACTTCACATTTTTATTAGTGGAAACATCACATTTTTATGGGGGAACATAATATTTTTGTGGATGAAACATCCCGTTAAAATTTGAGAAAACACCACATTTTTAATGGAAGAAACATCATATTTTTGTGGAGAAAACATCACCTTTTAAAACTACGAAAATAGTGAGAAAACGGCAAGAAAACAGTGAAGAACAGTGACTCGCGCTCGGAGCGCGAGTTGGGCGCGACTGGGGCGCGATTGGGCAGAACCAGCATGCCACAGCGCAGCGCGCTTGCGCCTGGAGCGCGACTGCAGCGCGAGTGAGGCGCGATTGGGCAGCAACAGCGAAATGTGCAAAAAAATTCAGATTCATCAACACCAAAAACACATTTTAATCACCAAATCAATCATCAAATCATCACTAACAGTTCATCCAGAACAATCAACAATTCATCAACATAAAACATCAAATTTAATCAAGAACACCCACGCATTTTCATTCCAACGAATCATCAAATTCTTCCAATAACATCAATTTCATCAAAAACAACATCGAAACTCCTCAACAACATGAATTCATCAAACATCATCAATTTCATCAACAATATCAATTCCCACAAACCCCACAAAACCCCACTATATACTCAATCATGTTGAACCGAAACGCTCACCCTTACCTCGAATTTGTATGATCCGGAAACAACGAAGTCACGTACAAAAACCCAGCAACACAACGAACGAAACTTCTCCTTCTTCCTTTGAAACCGTAGCCACGCTCACTCCTTTGATCAATGAGGAATCAACACAATGGAGGTTAGGGATTGAAGGCTACAACACTAGGAAAAGGAAGAAAAACGGCATAGAAAGATTAAGAACTCTCACCTGAAGAAAAACTTGAGAAGATTCTCCTCCTTCCTCTCCTTTTAGCGCAGCTCCTCCCTCTCTCTCAATTCTGATTTCTTTCTCTCAAAAATGTGGAAATGAAAGAAGCTTGGCTTAGACCCCTAAGGTTTAAGCTGTGGGCTCAGCAAGCGCTGGGCCTCCCACGCCAACACCACCCTTTTTACTCGTTCCACCTCCTGAACAACACCCATCATTTTTAATCAAATTAATCACGCCTCCAATAAATTTAATAATTCAATTAAATATTTCAGGGGTGTTACATTTGGCGTGAAGCTTCGGGAGAAGAAGAAGCTTGGATTGTTGGTGATTGGGAGAACTTGCTAGAGAAATCTTGTCATCTTCTTCAATTATCAAAGGTAAGGGGGCTCTCTTCCATGGTTAATAATTCATAGAACTTGAAAACCATAGGAGTTAGGTGTTAGGAGAATTGTTTGAATTAATCTATGGTATGCTTGATTTGATTGGGTGATTATTTGAATAAATACATGATTGAATTAATTTCTATGTGAAGATTGAGATGTAAATTCTATTATTGTTGGTGTTAATGTGATAATTGCATGGAGTTTAATTAAAATCAATAGGAGGAAATATGGTGATGATTAGGTGTTTGGGAATTGCTTGAATGAGTTGTTTAATGGTGTTGGGTGGAGGGTTGTTGGTATCGGGTTCTTTGTGAACGTGATGGGGCGCCAATTTGTTTAGCCATGCGCCTAGTGGCGCTGAGTGGTAATGGGTGTCTTTGGGAATGCAGGTTGGGGCGTGGCGCAGGCAGGGGCGCCATTTTGGCGTGCCCAGCGCGCCTAAGTTACTGTGTGCGTGTGTGCAGGTGTGTGGCGCATGACTGGGCGCCATTTTGGCGTGCCCGGCGCGCCGTATGCGTCTTTGTGTTCTTTGGAGTTGGCGCAGCAGGGCGCCAATCGTGGCGCCCCATGCACCGTGTTCTTGTCTTTGGTGTCTGTGTGTTGCGCATGGTGGCGCCACTTTGGCCGCCAAGTGCGCTGTCTTTCGCGCATTGGCGCCATTTTGGCCGCCGCCCGCGCTGTGTGATTGTTGTTCTAGTGCGTGGCGCCATTTTGGCCGCCCAAGTGCACTGTGGGTGTTGTGTCTAAGTGCAGGGCGCCATTTGGCTGCCCAAATTACACTGTTTTGTGCTGGTGTCTCATGACAGGGTGCCAATTTGGCTGCCCTGTGTTGCTGATGTGCTGCTGGTCTAGGTGAAGTGGCGCCAACTTTGGCGGCCAAGCGCGCAACTTTTGGCGCTCAGTGTCTCAGGTGACGGGCGCCGGCCAGCGTGCCAGGCGCAACCCCATGCGCCGTGTCTAGGTGTGGGTTCGGTCCACAGTGCGTTTCTAGTCCTCGAGGTGTCAAATTAGTCCCTAGGTGCCAAAGTGGTCCTTAGGTGTCAAATTAGCCCCTAGGTGTCAAATTGGTCCCTAGGTGTTGAATTGGTCCCTAGGTGGTGTTTTAGTCCCTAGGTGTTGATTTAGTCCCCGGAGCTAGTTTTAATCCTTTGGTGTGAAATTAGTCCTTGGTGTTCTTTTAGTCCCTGGGGTGTCGTTTTAGTCCTTGTAGGCCGTTCTTTATGGTGATGCATAGTAATGGTGAATACAATTTGGTGATTGGGGTCTATGACCTCTCTTAGCGATTGGTGAGTGTACAAACTATTGGTGAGCATATTAATGCATTATTTGGTGTTTTGGTGTTATGGTGCATAGTCATGGTGTCGCATAATCATATGCATATTTTGGTGAATAGGCCTCGGCCTCATAAATTATTTTGGTGAATGCCCTCAAGGCTATTTTGGTGATGGATCCACATGCATATGCCCGTGGAGTTTTGGGCTGCATATCATACACTTGCATACATTTTCTGGTGATTGCTTGGGTGTTCGTAAATTAATGGTGATATGAATATAACTGTATTTTTGGTGTGCTAGTTGCCTGCCCTGTTGCGTTACTTGTTCTATTTATTATTACCTATGTAAAGAGACTCACCCTACTGCTTTATGTTGCTTCTTATGTCAAGAATCTTGGTGATGATGATCAAGGTGACTTGAGTACCTTCTTCTAGTATGGTCGAGTTAGCTCGATACGTAGTAGCAGGGGACGTTTTGTGATTGTTATTTCCTTTATGTTTTGAACTTTTATTTTGACTTTGTATTTCCGTATTCTTAAGTTTTGTTATTTCCGCTGCTATGGTGTTTATCCTCGGATGAATTATGGTGCTATGTATCCCTTACATTGGAGTTTATTTTATTTATTATTCTGGAGTTTTAAATGTGGTTGTTTAAATGTGGCACTCTCGAGTGGTCGCACCAAAAAAATTTCGTAGACTCTGATTTTCAATTAAGTAAATAGTAGTACGTAGAAGGGGGTGTTACACAGTCACTGTCTTTTTTACATGGTAAGTTAGTACATATTATATGTTGACTTTCACCTGTAGAGAGGATCAATAGGGAAAAAAAGAAGATCACCGCAAAAATAAATTTGAGACTTTTAGCCATTATTTTCTACGAGTATTTCTAACAAATCCAAAATGATTTGGTTGCTTTATAGTGTAAAAAAAGTTGCATGTATTACGTTGATCAAGTTGTATATATATAGCAAAAAATGTTGTATATGTAAAATTTCTTTAGTTGCACATAACTCTTTGCTAATACTTTATCTTTATATTATGGCTCCTTAATGCATTAGTGGGTCATTTTTGCACCGTTAACCTACCCAGTTGCTTCTCCAAATGTGCATTGATTAATAAAACATTTAAGTAATTAACTAGGTTAAAGGGACAAAACTGAACTGTTAATGTATTAAGGAGGCATAAAATAAAGAATTAACAAAGGGTATTGTGCAACTTAAGAAATGTTATATATACAAAATAATTTTACATTATAAAGCAACTAAACCATTATGGGTTTTTTGTAAGCACACTATTATATAAAGGCTTTGTTTTTTTATACCCCCACCCCATCCCCTCCCACCGCCACCCATTATTGTAATTCCTATTTTACCCTCGCTATATAAATAACATTTTGACTTTCATTAATTTCACTGATTGGGACCCACATTAATACGCATCGTATATACCTCGATAGAAGGTATATACGATTACATTTAATATTTAACGCCGACTGAAAAAAAGTACTCGTCAGATATATGTCCCTTCAAGACATATATACGATTGCATTATTTAATGCTTCGTTGACTACCCATCGTATATATGTCCTTCAAAGCATATATACGATTGCATTATTAAATGCATCGTTAACTACCCATCGTCTATAGGTTATATACGAGTGGGCTTTGAAGATCTAATCGTATATACATCTGGGCCATGTATATCGATGTGAAAAAATACCCATCGTATATACATGGTTGAGGAGGTATATACGACTGGGTTATTTTTTTCGTTTTTTCCTGAGTTGCTATCTGTTTTGTTGGAACAGATATTGACCCGCCTACAGCAGCAGATGCCGACTCTCAGTTGGCTCCTGTTGATATTGATACTACACTGACTTTCACGACGGATATGGTATATTTTTGTTACTCAAGTTTGGTAAATGGAATTAAATTACTTAAGTACTTAGTAAGTTATATATTTTGTAGATATTTTCTACACGGCAGGCTGTGGAGGAGTGGGCCAATTTGTTGGTAGAAGTATTGGGGTAGTTGTTGTTATTGTGAGATCCAAAAGCAATTTGGAAAGAGGGGAAGCGAGATAAGATTGTTTTTGGCTGTGAGAAACAAGGCGGATTTACTAATGATTCAAGGGTTTTTGGTTCTAAAAGGAGAGGCTGTCCTTTTAGATTGAAAGCTACTTGCACTGTTAGCCGTGGGGGTTGGTGTGTCACGGGTAAATGTGGTAGACACACGCACGAGTTGCTCAAAACTTCCATTGGTACTTGTTTATTTGGTCGCCTGTCTAAGCGCGCAAAGGATCAGTTAACGAGCATGCGGATCTTGATGTCGGACCGAAAGCTACTATTACTGCTTTGAAGAAGCTAGATCCGGAGAATGTGACTAGTCTTCGTCAAGTTTATAGGCAGCGTCACAAACACCGGTCTACAAAGAGGGGTCCTAGAAAGACATATTGGGAGGTGTTGAGACCGATTGCATCACATAATTATCTATGTTGGAATAGACAGATTCCGGGGTCTGATGTAGTCAGTGATATCATGTGGGCTCATCCCACTTCGTCAAGTTACTCGAGTTGTTTTTAGAAGGTTCTCATTCTTGACCTAACCTACAAGACCAACAGATACTACTTGCCTCTTTTGCGCATTGTGGGAGTGACTAACACCGAGTTGAGTTTCCATGTTGCATTTGCCTATATTGGACAGGAGCTTGCTATTCATTTTTCTTGGGTATTGCAAAGAAATTTGAAAGATATTTGTGATTTGCATTCTATTCATCCTCAGGTTTTCTTGACAGACAGAGATCTCGGCTGTATGTCTGCTATTCTTGATGTCTTTCCTTCTGCTACAAATTTATTGTGTCATTGGCATGTTACAAAAAATGTCAAAGCGAAGATTAAAGAGTTGGTGCACAAGGATAGACGGGAGGAGGTTGAATCTCTCTCCGCTATGTATTATTGATTTTGTTGATGAGTCGAGTACTTATCTAATCTGAGTTTTTGAGGTCGCTTGCTCGATAAACCTCGCTCTCATTAAATATGTGCACGACACATGGTTGACACCGCACAAGGAGCGATTTATCTCAGCATGGACTAACCAGATCCCACACTTGGGGAATTCCACGACCAACAGGTATTTCTTTAACACTTGTTTATTATTTCTATCCGTTACTCGATATTTTTTGACACGTGGACATATTTTTTATTGTCGATTAAATTTCTTTGACACTTGTTTATTATTTCTATCCGTTTCTCGATTTTTTTTGACACGTGGACATATTTTTTATCGTCGATTAAATTTCTTTGACACTTGTTTATTATTTCTATCCGTTACTCGATTTTTTTTGACACGTGAATATATTTTTTATCGTCGATTAAATTTCTCTGACACTTGTTTATTATTTCAGAGCGGAATCGTTGCATTGGTCTTTGAAAAGACAGTTGAAGACTTCGAAAGGTGATCTATCAAAATGGTTGATATCTATTGATGACATGCTGACAATACATTTTGATCAAATTATCGGGTCTTTTCAAAGAAGCATCAGCAGAATCGAAGTCAAGTCTAATAATCCACTGTTTAAAAATCTTCAAGAACTTGTTTCGTTATCTGCATTGGGTCACATGGTCAAAGAGTTTGAAAGGTCAAAATCTGGGGTTGGATATGACAAAGGGCGGTGCCGGTGCATTCAAAGGAAGACACATCTTCTTCCTTGTGCTTGTGAGATAGGTATTTTTCATGCTTCCGGTAATTCTATTCCGCTCAATGTTGTTGATGATCACTGGAAACATTTGAGCTTGGATGCAGTAGATGATAAATTCACTCAGGATAAATCATCTACCTGTGATATTTCTTATCAGTTTGATGTTATCCAGGCAAGATTTGATAAAGTCAGTGAGGAGGAGGAAAATATCTTATTAAGAGGCAATCGAATGAGATAGCTTTCCTTCTACTTCTTCTATGGTTGCACCTAAATCAAAAGTCAGAACGAAAGGTGCACCAAAGAAGAAAAAACAGAATTTTTTTGATGCTAAGCGTGATCCTTCTGGGTGGGAGCACGTGGATGAGAAGGTAAAACGGACTGAAGAATCCGGGGCTTCCAAAATTCCTACACAGCGGTCAACCAAATTATCTCAGGGTGCTTCTAGAGTATTATCACACACAGCTGAGACTAAAATCCACTTACCGCTTGTTCCAAAGACACGACGCAACTATGTTGAAAAAATTGTTGATGTTGAAGGTGACAGTGAATCGCGGTTTTAGAGCAGTCGGGGTTGGACTTGACATGGGTGAGGACTCCTGGCCTCTGATTAGGCAAGCTTTGATTCAGGAAACAAAGGACAGGGAAACCTTGTATTCAGACATGTTTGGGAAGAACCGACTGTTAGAGCTTCGCAAAGCTTTAACTATCGAGTCATACGGACGTCAGCCGGAGTCAAAGTGGTTTGATTTGCCTGAGATGGGGTATATGGTTGCAACCAGGTATAATGTTGCATTGGTTCAGTTTTCTTTGCCTATGAATTTCACTTATCTGCCTTTGAGAGGCACTTACGGTTCATCTAAGTTCAAAATCATATCTGTTCTGAACGAGCAAAATGTACACTGGTTGCATCTTTCAATCTCTCCCACTTGTCTGTTGCCTCCTATTGCCCCACAGTGGTACCAGCACTACTCACCAGAGTCTGCTTCATGGTTGCATCCGTATGCCGGACGTTTTACTCTATGGCAGTGTGTCCTCCTGTGCAGCCTCCCACTCACAGTGATGCGTCTAGATGTATAGATTTAGCTGATGATTCTATTGACGGCTTGTAGATAGATTCACACATTTTTTGTATTGCACGTGTATATATTACTATATCGCGTTTTTGTAATTATACGCGTTTATTGTATCCAATATATCTACACCGTTGACGTTAATCAAATCACGAGACTTCAAATTATAACCGGTAATAAAATCATAACTATTAACAAAAACAAAGCCCATCGTATATATCTCTTTTGGGACATATATACGATGGGCATTTTTAACTCATCGTATAGAAGTTCATTTTTGCGTATATACGATTGACTTAACGCATCAATCGTATATACGCACAATGAACATATATACGATGTCAAATTTTTACCCATCGTATATAGGCCACAAAAAAGATATATACGATACGTGTAATTTATTTGAAAAAAAAACAGATTTTTTGAAGGGCATTTTGGGAATTTCGGTGTGGGTGGGGGTTTAGGGGAGAGGGTGGGGGTACAAAAACCCCCTTATATAAAAGGGGTAAAGGGCACCCCAACCCTTACATACAATAGGACCCATTAAATCCTCCTTGGGCCAAAACCTTATGGAAAAAGGCCCAAGGAGGAAAATGAGTGCCCCAAGAAAAATGAGTTCAAAAGCCAGTTACACCGAGTTCAGGCATACAAAAAGGATTTCATCACCAATCACGAATATTAAGAGTATGGTTCCAATGAAACCAGATACACCAAATGACAGCCAACAAGAATAAGTACTTAAATCTACAAGCCTTCTTAGATTCCAATCAGAAACCATGAGTTCTGGAAATGCTCGACACCTACTGGGGTATCTAAAATCGCAATGCCCAACCAATTTTGAATAGCAAGCAAAACTATAACATTGTAGACTACTTGTAAATGTCGACTTCCCCACAAACCAACACTTGTCTTTCCCCTGCATTCTTTGTCCTCTCGTTGCATGTTTTCTAGGAAACTTTCCGAAGGTCACCCATCCCACTACTACTCCAAGTCAAGCACGCTCGATGGGTGCTACCCGTCCCGTTTAATATAAACACTACTCGTACCAACCCCATACCCGCGCGGTACCCGCGTAACGGGCTTTTCACGTGTATTATCTCCTCACGAGTACCATGGTACCCACGGATACTTTTAGTATTAATTGAAATATATATTTTTGAAAATAAAATTCAAATACAAACAAAATTAACCTTTTTGAACACCATTTTCTCTTTATTCATATCAAAAAAATTAGGCATTTCATTATAGATACATACAATATTAATTGAAATATATTTTATGAAAATAAAATTCAAAATACAAAACAAAACTAACCTTTTGAACACAATTTTTTTATCTTCATTCATATAAAAAATGTGGCATTTCATTATATATTTATTTTATCATTTATTTGTTAGCTTATAGTAGTTAATGAAAGAAGATAAATAACACTAAAACTAATAATAATAGGAAATTTTACAAATAAGTATATTTATTACCGGTACGGGTACCCGCAGGTACGGGTAGTTCAATACCCGGCCCCGCCCCGCCCCATTTATTAACAGCTAGTTTAATTATCCATTTATGAAACCCGCCGGTACCCGTTAAGCTACCTGCCCCGTACCCGTCACGGGTAATACCCACGGGTGCAGATTTTTTTGCCATCCCTAGCTTAACTACATACTTCTTATGGGAAGGGCTCCTAAAAAGATAATGCATTATGTTGGTATAGGTAGTCCAAATCAACTCATTTAACCCTTCCTTCAACTATACAGTCCCATACATGCAAAATCTTAGGATCCCTCTCTTCCCGATGCGTATTCGCAGTTCATTCACGTGTCCCATCGACTAGAAGCTTCCAGGAGCCACTCTTTGCGATGCCAGCTTTTGGGCACCGGCATTCACTCCCCGCCTCGTCGGCCACAAATGTCACATGAATTTTATACCCAAAGTAATTTAAAATTTTCTTTGGATATTATTTATTGCTATTTAAATTCTTTGATAGGTGATTGAATCCCTTGATTGATTTGGTGTGAACATCGAGTACATTGTGTATTAGTTTTGTTAAATAAATGAGGTTGTGTACGGTAGAATAAAGGGTGCGAATAACCTATGGCCCAAATAGATCCAAGCCTAAATCCATCATGAAACCCAAACCAATTTCACTATGCATCTTAAAATCCTTTGTTGGACTCTCATTGACTAGAACAGGACATCGAAGAATTGTGTAACTAAGATATAATCTCTAATGCAATTAATCCACATCAAACCACAACTCATCTGACCCATCAAGGAATCTAGAAAACCGCAAGTAATAGAATCATAAGCTTTTTCAAAATCAAATTTAATCAACATACAATCATCCTTTCTTCTCTTCGCCAGATCAGCCAGTTCGTTGACAACCAACACCCCATCCAAAATTTGTCGACCCGAAAGAAACGCCATTGACAAGGAGAAATTACCCCAAGAAAAAATCCTTTTAAATTTGCGGGCTAACACTTTAGCCAAAATTTTATAGATTCATCCAATGAGACAAATCGTGAAGTACTCTTTAAGACCTATTGTCGCCAAACTCTTTAGGTCCTAGGCGTGGTGTCGACTGTGAGGTTTGGACAAGATAACGATTCCTCGTTCTTCAAGCAATTTTGTCGAGGAGGAACTCTGCTCCTTGACTATGGGTATCCCGACTCCTCTAGAAAGGGTCGGAGGTTGGGTGGATGGGACACGACGGTTGGATTATTTTTACGTCTAATGCATAAAAATAAACATACTAAAAAGTGCGGTAAAAGCCATAATGAAATTAAATAAATTTGGGCTGTAATGAATGATGTGTCTGTACAATTGCATTCTACCCTATATATATATATATATATATACACACACACACACACATAGGCCTTCATCGGCCACTCCCCTGGTCATCATTTGCATACCGTCGGATCTATTGAGATCAATAGTCCTCATTGCTCCCGAGCCCTAAAGAAGAGGAGCCACTACCTATGATCTCCACTAGCACGCTTAGTGGGGTGAAAGCTCTTCGCGCCACTTCTCCACAGCTTCGCTCTTTCCCTTGATCTTCACATAGTCCCACGTCGTGATCACGTGCCTCCCTTATGCCCAAGGTAGACAAGTTCGTAATCCTACATAGGAACGGTGAGTGGTCATAGGTTCGTAACATCTGCAAACATTAGCTAAGCGAGAGTTCTTAACATCTGCAACAAAATTTATCATGTGCAATGCAAAAGCTCAAAAGGATAGACATAGGCATTGTATGCTTGAACTCATAAAACTTCATTAAACTATTGCTTTATAAATTGCAAGTCATACCCTTTTGAAATTGAAATTAATTCCTTTGGTTTAACATGCTAAACAAACACTTCAATTGCATTCCTCATCCAGATAATCACAAATTCATAATTGGCTCTCAACACAGTGAATGATCAACAAAAAGAATGATAAAAACACATAGCCTAAATATACATGTGAACTTATCACATATAGTTGACCTCTACATAAAGAATGCTTGCCTTTTTCTTTTTGGATAAAAACACATAGCTTAAATATACATGTGAACTCATAAAGAATGCTTGCCCTGTCGAATCGTTCCATGATGGCTCAAGCCTTTGCATAGCATTGTAAAATGCTTGGACAGTGGGACTCAAACTCTCAATTGCAATTAGATGCACCTTACGAAGCCTGTAAATATCCTTGTCATGGATGAAAGGATGCTGTCATGTTGCCTGAATATTGCTAGTTTGGTGAATGTCGATTTTAAAGCCTAAGCTTTCGGTGATTGGTTTATACTTTATAGAATACTCGCACTATGACAAAGTATAAGTAAAGGATTAACAAATCATACATGTGAAAAACACAGTGAATGATCAACAAACAGAATGATAAAAACACGATAGCATTCCTCATACACATAGCTTCTTCAAATTTGTAACTACACCCTCTGTTACACAAACTGAAAAACACAGAAGGTAAAAACACGATGCACAAACAGAATGATCAACAAATTAGGGGAAAAAACATTTAATCAAATTGAAGCACCTAGAAACGGAATAAAAAAAACATGAAATTTTGATAATCGTTTCTAATTTAGGGTGAAGAGTAAAACAAAAATTGAATTATTCACCTTTGAAATTGTGAAGTGAAATTAGGACAAATCGAAACTGTGAAGTGAAATTAGGATAAACCCTAAATCGAAATCGTGAAGTGAACGAACGATAAAGAAAGAGAGAACTATATATATATATATATATATATATAGAGAGAGAGAGAGAGAGAGAGAGAGAGAGAGAGAGAGAGAGAGAGAACGCACCTGGTGTGGGTGTGACGGAGGCGAGAGATGATAGTTTCCTTCTTTGTGAGAGATGAACGATGAGTAGGATAGTACGCTTTAAGGTATCTTCCATTAATCATCGTATTGAACTCTTCACCATCGAGTGCAATCAATCTGTATGCGCCACCGTTTTAAACTTCACTAACGATATAGGGGCCGTCCCAATTCAGGGGCCATTTGCCAAATTGAGGATCTTTCTTCCCAAGTGGCAGAATAGTCTTCCACACTAAGTCACCTTCAACAAATGTATTTGGCTTGACATGTTTGTTGTAGGATCAGACCGTCTTTGCCTTGTTCATCTCAATTCTACTAAGGGCCGCCAATCGGTCATCATCTTCTGAGTCTAATTCCATCAACATGGCTTGTTGATTTTCACTTATGCCGAGGGAATGTTGCCGAGCTACCCTTAAAGATGCTACGCTGATCTTTAGTGGTAGCACGGCGTCCTGTCTGTACACCAACCGATAGGGTGTTGCCCCCGTAGCTGTGGACTTAGAATTTCTCATAGCCCAAAGGACCTCGTTCAAGATCTCGTGCCACCGCAGAGTCTTATCCTCTATGTTCTTCTTGAAGAGATCGATGATGATGTTGTTGGTAGCCTCTGCTTGTCCATTGGTCTGTGTACGACAATGAGTGCCTCAGCTTAATACCATACTCCTGGGTGAAGGCTACTACTTGCTCTCTAGTGAACATCGATCCCTGATCGGCCGTGATGGTTTCAGCGATACCAAACCTGTAAATGATTTGGTTCTCTATGAACCTAATCACCGATGCCTGGTTGACGTTTTGCCATAGGCATGGCCTCCACCCACTTAGTGAAGTAATCGGTTGCCACAATAATGAAATTATGACCCTTCGAGCTCGGAAGATATATCTTCCCTATGAGGTCCATGGGCAATCCTCTGAATGGCCATGGTTAACAATGGGATGAAGCTTGTCTGCCGACACCCTCTGGATTGTTCCGTGCAGTTGACATGCCTCACATCCCTTAGCGAATTGGTAACAATCGGACGTGATGGTCGGTCAATAGTAACCATGTCTGTATATTAGCCATTTCATGATGGGGTCGTACCTGTGGGCACCACAAATCCCTTCATGTATATGTGCCATTACCATGTACACGTCCTTCCTCTTAAGGCATCGCAATAGCACGCCATTGGTGCTGCGTTTATAGAGGTCGTCCCCGATCAAGGTGTATTTCAACGCCATCTGTTTGAGCTTGAAGTCGACATCCTTAGTTGGTTTGTGAAGGTACTCTGTCAACGCCCCAATCAAGAATTGTAGGCTCCTCCTCGACTAGTACCAAGGTGTCTTTGTGTAATACCTCGACTACTACTCCCTTGTACCCCGAGGCCTGCTGGGCCAAGTTGTTTGCTTCATGGTTCTCATTCCTAGGGATGTATGTAATAATCACATCGGCAAACAACTTTAATAAGTCGTGCGCCAAGGCTCTTAGTTGCCGGAGCTTTGTATTATAGCATTTAAACTCCCCGATGATCTGTTTGATCACCAACTGCGAATCACCCTTCACTTCCACAAAATGGGCCTTCATGGTGGCCAGGATGTCCAAACCCATGATCAAGGCTTCGTACTCGGCCTGATTGTTGGAGGCTTGGGCTCCTATCCGACACATAAACTTCCAAGTTTGTCCGTTCAGACTGGTTATTACCACTCCTGATGTGAGCCCACATGCATGGAGCTTGGATGAAGATCATAAAGACAAATACCAAAAAGAGTCAACAAGAATTCAAGGGAATATACTTCAATGTGCTCAACCTAATCATTAAGACAAGATCACATTGAAGGTGACCATAAAATAGTAGGGAATATCTAGATAAACAACTCTAGTATTTCCTATGGTTTGTAACTCTAGTATTTCCTATGGTTTGTTTTTATTTTAATAAATTGTAAGAAACTTTTAACAGAGCCATGTTGTCCTTAGTGGCTTAGTTTGTGGCATTGGGCCTTGTTCCTTTATTTTAAGTGGACTTGTGTGTTGGGTCTAGGATCCAATTTCCCTAACATATAAATACATTTCCATTCCATGTAAACCCTAGAATTTTGATGATGAATGAAATCACTTTTGACATTTGAGCAATTGTTGAGAGAGAGCCATGAGACCTAAGAGAGAGGAGGGAGCTAGACTCCATTGCAAGTGTGGTGAGGTTCATCATAGATTCTCCAAGGTTTCTTGAGATGAGAACCTTGAGCACACAACCTTGAGGCTTGGAGAGCTCAAGGATAGTGTTGTCCTTATCATCTTCCCAAGGAAGAAGTGGTGGACTTCCTTCTCCATTTCCATCTCTATCTTCTCCACATTTTGTATTCATCATTTTCAAGTAAGTTTGTGTCTTTTGATTTTGTGTTGTTAGTGTTCATCCTCTTTTCTTGTGTGAGAAATTTGTTGATTTGCTAAATTTCAAGATCCTAAACTTATAGATCTACTTTAGGTCACATCAACTCCGATGCCGGCTCCCATTTAGGTGCTCGAGCCATCAAACATGAGGACCCAAGGCTTAAACCCCAAGTAGTTGGCCGTTACTGTCAGAGTGTCCTGCACCTCTACACAAGGGTGTTGAGCCAAGATATCGGCCATAACTTGCCCCTTGACAGCCTTCAGAGACATGTAGGTTAAGGCAAATGTGTTTAACTTAATGGCCCACTTTACAAGTCTTCATTGCAAGACAGACCGATTAAGGAGATACCTAACGATATCTACTTTACATATAACAAGAACTTCCTTTGGCAATAAATAATAATCAAGTTTAGTATAAGCATTGAATAATGACAAACAAAGTTTTTCAGTAGGAGAGTATCTGGTTTCGGCATCATTAAGAATTCTGCTGAGGAAATCTATGGCGCGCTCGGCTTCGTTGTCATCATCTTGTGCTTACAAACAGCTGATGTCTTGATCCTCGACCGCTATGTTTAGCTTCAATGGCTTCCCGGGTTGCGGAGGCACCAACATTGGGGGCGTAGCCAAGGCAACCTTGATCTGGTCAAAAGCCTCCTGCTGGTGGGGTTCCCAGACCATCTCCTCAGAATTCTTAAATCTTAGTAGGGGCGAGAAGGCCTTAGTTTTACTCGTAGAGTTGGCAATGAATCTCCTTAGGAAGTTGATCTTGCCTAACATACTCTATAGTTCTTATTTCTGGGAGGCCTTTCCTCTAGAATGGCTCGAGCCTTGTTCCTGTCTACCTCAATGCCCTGGTTGTGCACCAGGAAGCCTAGGAAGTTCCCTGCAGATACACCGAAAGCACATTTAGTAGGATTCATCTTGAGATATTTGGAGCCTCATCCGTTTTAGGGCCTTCTCGAGCTCCACCAAGTGGGCTTCGAAGCTCTAAGATTTGACCACCACATCATCGATGTATACCTCCATGCTCTTCCCGATGAGGTCGGGGAAGATACCATTCATGGCCCTCTGGTACGTGGCCCCATTGTTTTTTAGGCCGAATGGCATTACCAGCCATTCATAGATGCCTAAGGCGCCTGGGCACTTGAAGCCGGTCTTATGGGTTTCATCCTCAGCGACGTATATCTAGTTGTAGCCGGAATAGCCATCCATAAAAGTTAAGATGACATTATTCGCCGCGGCATCGATAAGAACGTCGGCCACTAGCATGCCATATTCATCTTTTGGAATGGCCAAATTCAAGTCTCTGTAATTGATACACACTCGAACCTGGCCATTCTTCTTAATGATAGGAACTATATTAGACATTCATTCTACGTAGCTGGTACTTCTGATGAATCCTTCTTTCAACAGTCTCTCTATATCTACTTTAATCTGTGGCATCAACTGCTGGTTGAATCTCTTCGGGGCTACTTCTGGGGCATGCAACCATCTTTGATGGTCAACTGATGCTCTACCAAGGCCCTTTCAAGACCCGACATCTCATGGTAGTCCCATGCAAAGTAGTCGCGACACTCCTTCATTAAAGCCACTAGTTGGTCTCGTTATTGGAGTTGCAACATTCCACTTACCTTCACCATCCTTGGCTCACTCTCGGTACCGAGGTTTACCTCTATTAGTGGATCCTAAGCCTCAAACGTAGGTATCCTCCTTTGGATGGGTTCTATATGAGGGGGCTCGGTTGACTTCCCGACGTTAGGGTCATCTGAGCTCCTCTGACAGGGGTACTCTTCGGGCCCATCCTCTTCGTACACTACACCGAACATAGCCTCTTCAATGTTGGACTCAACTTGGTATAGGTGCAGTCGATCCAGCAGGCTTTGTACTTTTGGGGGAGACTAATTATTATCTTCATTGCTAGGCCGTGAGTCGGCCAACATCTTGAACTCAAATCCTCTCTTGGTCCAGTCACAGGACTTAATTCCCCCTTCCTAGTAATTCATGGGGATGGCGATAGGCTGCAAGTAAGGCGAATAGAAGACATCCTCAAACATTTTCACCTCGGTAGGGAATGGATTTGGGTCGGCTTCTATTATCTCAACCTTGTCCCTTATCCAAATCATCAACTTTTAGTGGAGAGATGATGGGACACATTCACTAGTATGGATCCAATCTCTCCCCATGATCACCGCATGTCTTCCTTCTATGACAAAGAACGTTGACCGAGTCACCTTAGTCAAAGGAGTAATGAGGTGACAGTACTCTTCCTCGCTGATCGTACCAAACTCAATTCCCTCGAGGGTAGGTCTTTGAAGATGCGCCTCGATATAACTAGCTTCGAAAAATCTTTTCACTTCCTACTTCACCTCATACACCTCCTCCAAATTCCTCCCGTCTCTATTTAGAGAAACAATATGGTTAGCTCTATTACAATTCTTAATGCAAGCATGAAAATACTTAGAGTTGTGATCCCCTTCTCTAATCCAATTGGCTCTAGATTTTTGTTTGATCGTACTCTCTTTGATTTGTAAGTGCTTCAAAAAGGTGAAGAAACTGCCTTCAGCTTAGCCACATCTTCCAACACATCCCCTCAGAAATAACATGATCAAGTTCATTCATTTTGGACACAAAGCGCTAATACTAAGATCCACCCAACCGAACACCTCCTTAAGTCTTTACTTTATTTTTGCATTGATCCTCACTATAGGTGAAAGTCAAGTTGGGCAGTGTACTCGTGATCCATGTGTGCATGATAATGATTGCACGAGACCTTGTTGGAGTTATCACTGTGAAGGTTACAAGTGTGTTATCAATGGAAGTTATGTCGGGTGCGTCGGCAATGCGTGCCAATGCAACATTTGTTGTTAATCATTAAGTTATTACAAATGTGTTATCCCTATGGCATTTTCGTTTTTGTGGCAGCCTCGTTAAATATTATTATATGCAACTATGACCTATGTTCGTCTCTCCAAGTTACGGAGAATGAAAGCATTTGAAAATTCGACCAAACTTCATCCATAAAATAAACTAGCTTGGTTAAGTAATAAATAGTACCCAAGCAATGCACAATGTACGAATAATATTATTTATTATTTATAAATAGTAAATTTACAAAAATGGATGTGAGGGTAGTTTGGTAATTTAAACAAACCAATCTTTTCTTACACAGATAGTATTGATTCATCCATCTTTGAATATAAATTGTAAAAAAAAAAATTGACTTTGAGTTAATTTACGAATCAAATTCCATGTCATAAATACTATTGATTTTCTATTGGTAATATTAATATGTTCTATATCACCCTTAATAAAATATTATTTCTGCGAAAAAATACAGTTCATATCTACATAAAATATAGCATAGCATGTTTTTGTACACAACTTCACGCCTACTTTATCCATGAAATTCAAGAAAGTTTAGTTTAGTCGATTCTTATTTAGTTCTTGACTTTTGCAAATATTATTTAGTTTAATAGTGTTAATGGTGCTGACATGTGACAATTACTTTATGGCTTTTATTTTTCTCACCCGCCTTCTTCCCTATCTCACCCCCATATTTCAAAAAATGCCAATAATACCCTTGCGTTTAAAAAAAAAAATTAAATTTTTCGGAATTACCTCAAAATAAGGTAATTCCGGTTCAAAAAAAATTAAACTTTCGGAATTACCTATAAAAAAGGTAATTCCGGTTCATAAAAAATAAAAAATTTTGGAATTACCTCTAAAAAAGGTAATTCCGAAATATTTTTTTTTTTGTTAAAAGTTTATATTTTGGTCTTAAGATTTAAACGCGTTTTATTGGAAATATGATACGAACGATTTACGATTTAATAACAATACGTCAAAATATATAAAATGACCAACATAAAATACGAGTACAAATACAACTATGGGTCCAAAATGTCTAAAAATGATGAAAATAAGCACGTGAAGTAGGTGAAGGCGATATCTAGGCATCCCGCCAATCCGGGACCAGGCGGTGCGTATATATACGATTTGTTTTAATTTTTATTACTAAAAGGCTACTAAAAATAGTCAAAACTACTCTAAAAAATATAAAAACACCACTAAAAATCTAACAAAACCAAAATAAGGCTATACAAATTTTTTTAGATTTTTGGAGACTATGAAAAATTAAAAAAATCGTAAAAATAGTAAACGATGGAATTTGGGATTTTGAGGCCGTAGTCCCGTAAGAAGTCCCTTCACGAGTCTTGATTCTTGATTTTTTCGCTTCTAATTATACGTGGTTTCATTACGATCGAGTATGTTGTCTCAAAACCGATTTTTTAATTTAAATTATTCGTTCGAAATAAAAAAATTGTAATTTTGAATTACGCTCGTAAATAGGTAATTAGGTTCACAAATGTGAACGGAATTACCTCATTTCTGAGTAATCAAAATCTTTTCGGAATTAAAGGTAATTCCGAAATTCCAAATTATTATTATTTTTTTTAACAAACCATGTAATTTTTGAGAAAAAGTAAGGGTATTTTGGTCCGTTTTAGGAAATATGGGGGTGAGATGGAGGTTGAGGGGGGTGAGAAAAATAAAAGCCTTACTTTATGTGACATCCATGCTGGCAAATGTTAGTGACCAAATTCAAAAAGGTTTATCCACACGTTAGCTTGCCACATGTCACATAAATTTGGAGGACTAAATTTATATTGTTTTTTTAAAGGAGCTGCAACGATTATTTTTCCCTCCATTTCTTCGTCTTCCTTTCTCCCTCCGTTTTTTGTTTTCTGGTTCAAAAGGTTCTTCTTTGCGCCTAGATGAAGAACATTGTTCTCATTTTTTAAGACATAAATCCGTAATGGTTTTTTCTATATATAGGGTAGAATGAATTTTAAATTTTTTTCGAATTTATGTTCCAAAGATAAATCCGGAATTGATTTTGCATTCCGGATTTTTATCTTCTCGAGATATTTCCAGAATATATTCATTACGAATTACAGATTTATCTCGTAACATAAATCTGAAATGCAAAATACAATAATGGATTTAGCTGAAGCCCTTTGAGTATTAAAATTAAACCTTAGTTGCTTCTTTATTCTATACAGAATGATTTATAATAAAAAGCTTAGAAATCTGAACTCCTCTTCTTTGTAGAAAGTTCTGCATCGAGCAACTTGTTATATTATTACATGGCTGATAGCGCTAGTACCTTATTCAATCATTATAAATAATGGCTTAACCAATATCTAATTAACTTTGAAAAACACTATAGCATTAACATAAACTGAATTACATGAATCAATTTACAAACTCAACTAAATTAAGTAACCATTATTAAGTGGAATGGCAGCATAACATAAACCTTTCAACCAAGTTTCTCACGTATGATTCCTTCAAATGATCCAACAAATCCCACAAGTGTCACAAGAAAGCAAACAAAGCTAAATATTCTGAGAACAATCCATTTTCTAGTCCAAGCTCCAATTTTCTGTTGTACAAAGTACATCTCAACTGGGAAATATATAGCTAGTGGCCAGAAGTTTATTGCTCCTAACACTCCTAGAACTTGGTTGAAGTAAGGAAACAAAATTGCAAGTCCAGTTGTTGAAATCACATAGGTTGTTCTAAAACAGAATCTGAAGAGATTTATCTGAAAACTTGGTAATAGAGGTAGTTTCAGTTTGTAGAACTTGTTCACAAAATCACTGTTGGGGTATTTTTTGGCACTCCATCTATCAGCTGTACTAAATATTGGTTGACTGTAAATCTGTTTAGAAGACCATAAAGATGAAGTTAGGTAACATGAAAAGACAGTGAATTATTTAATACATGTTATCAGTTATCACTAAAACAATTTCATTAAAGTTGTGTTTTGAAATTATTAAGACTGTAAGTGGTTGTTGGTAAAAAAAAGACTGTAAATGGTTTTATTTGAATTGAGCTTGATTTATAAATTAATTCATCATTTTTGGAACTTACTATGAAAAAATTAAGTTTAAGGTGATTTTTCCCAATAAGTTTATTAGTTCGATTTAGTGAGCTAAGGGATTCTGAAGAAGTACATGATGGTCCAAGATTCAAACCTCAAAAACTAACATTTCTCTATCTCCTTAACTAATTAACAACTAACATTTACTTATATAAAAATGTTTAACGGTGATTTACAAATCAAATTCCAAGTCTTGAATACAATTGATTTTGTATTAGTAACTTAGTCTTTTTTTTTATCTAGATGTCTTTGACCTTCTCCGGTAGTCCTGACTAATCTGAAATTCGACCCACATAGGTAAGTAAAGTCTGAGTCTTATTTATTTTATTGTTGGGGATCAAACTCAAATACTAACCGAATTCATTGATATTAGTAATTTTGTGTATCATATCCATATCATCCTTACTAAAATATTATTATTTCCGCACAAAAGATACAAAACATATCTACATAAAATATAGCATAGCATGTTTTTGTTCACAACTTCACGTGTTTATGTCGGATAACAGTAGATCTTTGTTGGAACTTTGTCTCTTCTGATATTGTTTATTTAGTGCTTTTCTTGTATAGTTTCTTTAATACTATTCTGTTTGAATTTGAAGGTCTTAACACAGAAATTAAGAAAACTATTGTGAATTGAATAGCAATAAAAAGAAGGTATAGTTTATAGTAAAATAAATTAAATTTTGATTGGCAAAAGTAGTACCTGATATCCTCCAACCAAATGAAGAATTATACAAGCATTAGCAAGGTCAATAAGCCAATAAGGTTCAAAAAACCCAAACCCTGTCAAGAGATTTCCTGGTGTATCATTTCCAAAAGCTGCATATCCAAAGCATCCACAACAGAGGTAGAAGAATGTTGTAATGAATATTGCAGTCATGGAAGCCTTTTTCATTGTTTGATTTTCTGGTGGAGGAGACTCTAGAGTGTCCTATAGATAACAAAATTAATACTTTGTTTCAGATATAAAAAAAATATATTATTTGAAGCACCGTCAACAACACGAACACCAAACACGATAGACACCAATTTTAATTTGAAAAATGAAAGTAATTGAAGTATCAGTGTCAGTGTTTGACATGACACGTGTCGACCACCAAACACATCTTCAACCTGAAGTGTTAGTACTACATAAATTTATGTCTTATATCACTCTTTACACATCTAATTTAATAATGAAATATTAAGATACCTGTATCTCAAGAAGGATAATTGAGAATGGATAAGAAAAAGCAACATCACCAAGTGCCTGGAAGATTAACCAGATTTTGTCAGCTGGATTAGCAGCTGGGGTTCCTGTCACACTTCCCATAATTGTTCCATTTTCTGCAATTTTGCAACCAAAGTCTTATTAACTAATATAGTAGCTTGATATGGATTTTATTTTGGGACACTAATATTTTTCTTTCTTCATCATGTTGCTTTAATTCAACAATTGGTGGGCTGGTGGCCAGTAAGGGTGAGGATGCTCTCTAGTTACTAGAGAGTTTCCGTAGGGAAAATGACTCATTCAATAAAATATTGTTATTTTATTTAATGAGTCTTTTTCTCTTCTGCTGAAACTTTCCAGTAATTAGAGGAAATCTAAACACAGACGGCCAACTCTTAAAAGATAAGGTAGATCACATAGTTTTCCACAAACCAAGGATACCAATTTTCCACATAGTTTGGTATTCTTTGATTTATGTATGTGACTCACTTAGTAAGAAAAGACTTTGGACATTATTTGATGATGGTTCACTATCAACAGGCTTGAAATTACCAAATAAGAAGAAACAAAAATTGACAGAAACTGAAAGAAGATAAGACTTACTTATGACAGTTGCTATGCCAAGTCCTAGTCCAATAAATGAGTATGTAAAAGACATAATTGCAGCAACCACAGAAACCCATGCCATATTATGAAGATCTGGTATGAAAGACATTACAATCTGAACAAGTCCAAACAGCATCATATACAAATTTCCACCATAAGTACAAGGAGCTTTATGTCCTTCCTTGTGATAACAATTTGATCTCAGAATAGCCCTGTATCATTAACTCATATCAATAAAGTAACCTCTCTAATTTCACACTAAAAAAAATAACATGAAAAAATAAAAGGCAGTGTTCCCATTTTATGGGATTCGGATTGTGTGCAGTCGGACAGTTAATAAACTCTGGCCAGTTTGATCTTGATCGAACGGAATTTTTCCTTAAAACAAAAATTAAAAACTGATATTAAATTCTAGGATGTCTGATCTTAATCGGACTGCTCTGATATACCAACTGCACGACTACACACATCTCCAACCGCATTTAATCCGAATCTCATTTTTGAGAGGTTGAACAAAAAGAAGTACCTCAAACTGGTTGCTGTGGTAATTACATAGGCAGTACCAGTCCCATACAAGGTTAAAAATTGAAGAAAACCGGCCACAATTGTTCTTCTCTTACCTGAACTAACACTTGATGCAATTAGATATTGTAATTGTTACTCCCTCTAGTCCTATTTATAAGAAAAATTTACAGTTTTAAGTTCATTGAATAACTAATACTGCAAATTTTTCTTATAAATAAGACTAGAGAAAGTATGTTAGTTCATGAAAACATGGGAGAAGAGTTGAAAGTGTTGTTACCAAGATTGACTCTAACAGCATCCATATAAGAGTAATTTCTTTTGCCAGTAACAGAATCAGGATTTCTGTAACAATCAGATAAAAGGAAGGAAGAAATATAGGTAACAATTGCACAAGAAAGTAAAGCAACTGGTCCTCCAATCCATCCTAATTGAGCAGTACTCCATGCCAATGACAATACACCAGAACCAATAACAGCTGTTATTATATGAGCTACAGCACTCTTTAAAGTTCCTGCATAAAAGTTTAAGTATATGAAAAGTGACTTGGTTATTTATGATACTATAGATATAGAGAGGTTTACCTGTCCTTTTAGCATGTCCATCATCATCATAAGCACCAGAAGAAGAAGTTATTTGGAGAGAGCTTTTCACATCCATCTTTATCTAAGAATCTAACTCAATACAAGCTCATTCAGTTTACTTCATGTGAATGAAAACCATAGAACAATAAAGACAAACTATGCCGCATCTACTTGAAATTTAAGTATATATATATATATATATATATTAAGTTTGGCCAGCACATGATAAGTTCAAATTAATTTCTGTTATGCTAAAGAACATGTGCTTGTTTGGTTTGTGTATTATCAAGATGTGATTCTATTCTAGGTAAAGCAACATGATACAAAATTTGGGTACTTGATAAATTTTGGAAGACATGTATTTTTGAAGTAAAGTTTTATGAAATATATTACCTGATTTCTTGATTTAGTTGAAGATTGGGAAAATGTATCTGTACTTGGCCTAATGGAAATGCTCTTGGTTGATATATTATAGCCTATGATAATTATATAGGCTTGGAGGGATAAGGTAGAACATGATGCTAAGGCTGATGTAACTTTTATGAAGCTGCAGCATGAGGTGTGATTATGAGGTAGTTGTTATGTTTGGTTTCTGTGAAGGTAGCTTTGTTTTATAAATAGATACAGTGAATGTTTATACTATTCAAATTGGACTTGGATTCACTAGAGTTGAAAACAGTGGGAACTGGATCCTATGCGGTCCCTAAAGTGGTGCATTTAGTGTAACAAAAAAAAAAATTTAATTAAAAAAAAAACTGACTTAGCAATTAAATAAATTTATCTAGAAGAACTTGATGTCTTCCCTTGGGCAGCTGCGCCAGCGTTGGAGACCGACCTCAAGGGTTTACCCCTTGAACCCTGGCTCAACTTCTCCACAGTCGGGTCGATCCCAGACTCATTCAGAATGTCATCAAGGTTAATCTCCATTTTACCTGCAAACAACACAGAGATGATTAAACTTCCGAAGCGAACATATAGTGTGATTAAAACAACTTTAGAAGTAAAATGCTAGCACGATGACTACCGAAGTACTCTTTTAGTTTGGCATCACACTCGGCCAACATCGATAATTGAGCCACAATGAATCTTCAATCCTTTCTTGGCTAACTGCTGCCCCCACTTACTTATCATCATATAAGAGATCGCATACTCCCCTCTCAACGACCACGGCTTCACAGCAAAGAACTTGGTATCCCGGACCTCTCCACCTCGGACGAATGTTCCCGAGTCCAAGACAAAGGAAAGTTCTCCCTTGATAAATGACTGTCCTCAAAGTCATTAATTGACTCCTTCGCTGCAGGGTCCATAGCACAAACAAAAAAGAAGACAGGATTCTGCCTCGTCTTATCCGTGCGGCTCAGGCATTCGAAACACTTCAAAAAGTGATGGATACCTCGGAGTCGTCAGTGACTATTTCAAGTCATGAAGGTGGAAGTTATGGAGACACCATAATCGTGGATGGTAGACCGATCGATAAGTCTGGAAGACGCCACAACCGGCTATGGAGGTTCTGGTTGATAAGTCGGGATGAGCGCCACGACACACCGATAAGCTCTAAGAACGACTCAGAGAACCATAGAGACACGTCTCTAAATTTTTAATCAAAATTCAACTTGTTTATTTCATCAAATGAATTGTTCCGACCTGGGCTAAAAGCCCCATCAGATTTTGGGCTTGGCCCAATAGCTCCCAAGGACCTTGGCCCACTTAAACACTCCAGTACCGAGCGCAACGCGCCTCAATCAGATACTTAAGACCGACGGTCCAGATCTGCCGCTAAGATCCGACGGCCAGGAGCGGGCGCCCACGTCTATAAATAGAAGCCTCGGTCTCCAAATCCAGGGACGCTCTCATTCTTGCACATTCCGCCTATTCCTCTACTGACTTAGGCATCATAGTGTCTGCAGGTACCCCCACCCGACGTGGGAAGGATTGCAACTCAGAGCTTCAGAGAACAACTCACCAATGCCGACTACAGCTCTTGACTCTCGAGAAGCGGAACTCTATCAACTCCTCGAATAAGGTAACTTCTCTAATATTCGGGACCGAACATTGGCGACCATAATGGGAGTACTTCACTAGTCTCCCACTCGATTCCCCTTCTCGCTATCAAGACTCTGTTGCTAAAACATGCCACCACGAGGACGCCCTCCAACTCGGTCCCAATCCCGAGCTCGGAACGCTGACTACAGCTCTTGACTATTGAGAAGGGGAACTCTATCAGCTCCTCGGATAAGGTAACTTCTCTAATATTCGGGACCGAACATGAATTATAATATATAGAGAACCTCAGGTCCGAATGACCCAAAGTAAACTCAGGCCCAATTGACTCGATGAAACCCTAGAAATTAAAATATACTAATAAATATCAAATCCTAATTTTAATAGAAATAAACTAATTGGTATTGAATGCACATAAATGACTTAGATCTTGTAATTCATTTTTCCTTTGATTGCCTTTTTTGATGAGTAAGTTTACTTGATTAGCAAGTTTGTTGACTTCATGTCCTCATTAAAACTCCACTAGCCATCATAATGACTTAACAAGACTTTAAAACCCAAAAACTAACTTAGGAAAGACCAAAAGACACCTATAATTATTCTATTAAAATAAAATACGAAAATTAAAAATAAAATAGAAAATATTGGTTATCTCATGGTTAGGAGCTGAATATTTTTCTTTTTCTTTGTAGGATTTATTCCACATACTTAGGGCACTTAGGATCTCATCATTATGATGGCAACCCGGAGCCGTCGGTGAATATTTCAAGAGTTATAAAGGTGGGAGTGATGGAGACACCACGATCGGGGATGGTAGACTAAACGATAAGTCGGGAAGGCGCCACAACCGGCTATGGAGGTTCTGGTTGATAAGTCGGGATAAGCGCCACGACACACCGATAAGCTCTAAGAACGGCTCAGAGAACCATAGAGACACGTCTCTAAATTTTTACTCAAAATTCAACTTGTTTATTTCATCAAATGAATTACAATATATAGAGAACCTCAGGTCCAATCGACCCAAAGAAACTCAGGCCCAATTGACTCAATGAAACCCTAGAAATTAAAATATACTAATAAATATCAAATCCTAATTTTAATAGAAATAAACTAATTGGCATTGATTTTGTCAAAAAAAAAAAACTAATTGGCATTGAATGCAGCATAAATGACTTGGATCTTGTAATTCCTTTTTCCTTTTATTGCCTTTTTTGATGAGCAAGTTTGCTTGATTAGCAAGTTTGTTGACTCCATGTCCTCATCAAAACTCCACTAGCCATCATAATAACTTAACAAGACTTTAAAACCCAAAAACTAACTTAGGAAAGACCAAAAGACACCTATAATTAGTCTATTAAAATAAAATAGAAAATATTGGTTATCTCATGATCATTAGGAGTTGAATGCTTTTCTTTTTCTCTGTAGGAGTCGTTCCACATGCTTATGGCACTTAGGATCTAATTAAAAAGGCAGAAAAAGAGTTTAGCAGTGAGGACTCTCCCAATATGCTCCATGGCGAGCTCACAACCTCTAACAAATCCCTAACTATTTGGGGTCAGCTGCGAGGGGGCCACCCTCAGGAAATCTGGCACGTCCTTTTGGAAATCATTAAGAGGAAGTCGAATCCCCATGGTCTCCAACGCGGCCCATAGAAGAAGAATCCAAGGCCATTGTGCTTGGTGCACACCGGGCACCCGTCGACCTACACCAACTTCCATCTCTGTTCTGGAGGTGCGACTATGAACTTCTTAAAGTAAAACCGGGGCTTATCAGTTTTGAACTTCGGATAGGTCCTGCAGATCTTAGTTGCGACCCAATTGAACACCTTTTCAACTGGCTCCTCATACTCCTCTATCACAACCTCGTCATTTTGAGTCCCAAAAACAGCCTCAACATTTTCACCTTTAACACTCTTTGAGATATGCCTCGCAATCTCCCTCACCAATGCCGATACTTGGTTGAGCAGCCGACCTTGCCGAAGAACTGGCATACGTGGAAGAGAATAGAGAATGGGCGCTAGCCGGCACCGACTCTGGGTGACCGTCAGCCGACATCTTTAAAATCGTTTTGTCGGGGGAATGAAAGGTTGTCTCTCCTTGGTCCGGATATTAACCATTCACCTGCAAGGGGAGGGCGCCGCGTTCACTAGGGGAAACTAAAACGAAGTTGACTCCCACCCGGACTAGATCAAGGCAGGTCCATCTCCTCCTCAAGAGGCAGGGCAACAACGGTGACTATATCACCTAGTGGCGACGCTGGCTGCACCCAAATCATAAAACAGATATATAAGCACAAAATTAAACATTGAGATGAAAGCAGAAAATACGACGGGACGATGAATGATGATGTTGTTTTAAACATTGAGATAAAATAGCAATAAAAGCACTACTCGGCTCGAAGAATGAACTCAGGACGATGAATGATGAACTGATCTCTTGGAAATTCCAGAAAATACGACGGTGCACGGCGAAGAATGAAGTCAGCACTGGTCGGAGGAAAACACACTCTCAGATCACTCGAAACTCACAAGAGAAACTAACTCCAAAATCTAGCGAAGTGCAGAATGACTTTCGGCCTTCGCTTATATAGGCCACACGGCTCGGAGGTGGACCGACACGTCCCATCAATGCGTCCAATCAATGTGCAGCCCTTGGGAGCCGCTCTGACATTATGACAGATAGTTTTGGTTCCTCAAGCGTCACCTCGATTTGCCCAAACGTCGCATCAGTGTTCCACCATTCACAGAATGACATGTGGCATGCACAGTTTCCAAACTCTGCCTACGTAACACCTGGAAACTGAAGCCGAGGTCGACCACATTCTCAGGCCGACCTCGACTTGGGGGCCACTGTTCCGGCTTGGGCCTAACCTAGCACAGATCTCAGCTAGGCCCAATCAGGTGCTGGCTCTAGCCCAATAAACACGCTCCACGAAGGACTCCCCTAGATGATCCAGATCGAGGCGCTCCAATCTAACGGCTCAGAGACAGCATCGACACCTATAAATAAGGTCTGACCCCTCCAAGATCAAGGACGCTCTCATTTCTTGCATACCTCTTCACTTCTCTTGCTGACTTAGGCATCAGAGTGCTTAGACCCGAGCTACCATGGACGCGCCCGAGCCATCACTTATCCTATCTGAGACACAACCCGGGTCGAATCTCCTTCCCGATCCAGATACGAACAAGGTCCAAATCAGTGGCCGACCTAAGAACTTGGGTTGGGGTGAAAAAATAATCTCATTATCAAGAACTTGTTTGAACTTTTCTTTTTAAATCTCATATCTTAAATTGATTAAATTGAAGGATCTTGGTGCAAAATATTAAATTCAAGGGTCAAAATAAAATTATATAAATTGTTAAGTAATTCTCTTTATTTTCCAGGGTGTGTAATTGCACTCTTGAATACATGTAGCTCTGCCCCTAGTTGAGATAATCACACATTCGAACAGTCACATCATCTCGGTAGATTGATCTTAATCAGACTACTAGTATATTGACTTTACAAAATAGATCAAAAACACTAAGTTAAAAATGGACCACGCAAATTTTGATTGGATGGTCTAGTCTAGATAATAAATTTAAAACACTATGTTAAAAGGTGGATCGTACGATCTTGATTGAATGGTCTAGATTAAGAACAACATGATTGTGTGAGAGTGTACACAATACATTTTCATTTAAATTATGGAAGAATCGGCTGTCATGTTCAGCATGGTCTATTTTCTTCATAAAGCTCTCCTTCATTATATTCAATCTTACTTTTTGATAAAAATAGTAAAATAATATTCAGTATCTATATTCTATGGACCAGAGGTGAGTGGATGGATTTCTAGGTATAGTAGTAATCAAAAAACTAAGTGGTTCAAAATCAAACAATTTTGACCTCTGAATAGAAAGCATCATAATAAATCAAACTTGTCTTATGCTGTATTGGAAGTTGGCTTCAAACCTATCTTCATCATATCATACTTTAGAATCTTGGATTTCACATTTCAAATCTATAGAATCTTTGGCGTAAAAGCAACACCTTTATTCAGTTGGGTCACGTTTTGCGTTTGAGGTTGGCTTTCAGAGTTATTGAATGGAATATCATTTGTGGTTTGTTTGTTTTAGGTGATTGTGGGAGGAAAGAAACTTGTAGGAGAGAAAACACAATTCCTAATATTCTTTCAATTGTTTGTTTTGATGTAGCATAAAAGTGGAAGGAAAGAAAAATATTGACATGGGACCCACAGAAATCTTCCGATGAACTTTTACTCTATTCCATTAGTGCCTCATGTGTTTGTACTAGGGGTGGACAACATCATCAGGCCCGCCCGTAACCCGAGAAAACCGACCCAAAAACAGCTGTTATGGATGTGCCAGTGGTAATCGAATATGTCCGATAGACTTAAAGCGGTCACCCACGGTTTTAAATGGTCGGGCCCGGATCTCAATATTGAAACCATTGGTACCCGAAACCGACCGGATAAAGCTTATGACCAACTATGCAGTGCAGTCTGCGCTTAATACTACTTTCATCTACTACTAAGATTTAATTATTGTTTTTTTCCTTGAAACCTTCAGTACCACTGACACACTCAAACTAAAGCAGCTTGCGATGTTATGTCACTGACACACATAAATCAAAAAACACTTATAAAAACATTAAATAATAAATCATTTTTTATATGTTTATTTAGGTACAGTATAACTCGTCTTCTTCCTCGGGCTTTCTTCACCATTTTTTATCTTTGGAGCTTCTTTCTGTACATGTACTCTACTTGTTTTTTTCTCCCAACCCGTCCTTCACCGACCGAATAACCCGCATAACCCGTGAAACCGAATCCGTAGAAACCGAAGGAAAATTTGGGCAAAATGGGCCTTACGATCAAGGTTCTAAATAACGGTCGCGGTAACGGTCGCGGTCACGTTAAGGCTTTCACGGTTTCGGCCATTGCGGGTGTTGCGTTATAGATTGCGGTCGTCGCGGTGTGAATTAATCACAACATTATATAAATGATATTAAAATTACTTTTAATATAAAAAAATGTAAAGTAGCCTAAATTAATGTTTTTTTCATCATTATAAAATGTCTAAAGTAAAAAAAATGACAAAAATATAAAGGATACCATTATCAAATAAATAAATAATGATACAAGTCAGGTTGCATTGCGTTTCTATTTTGCTTTGAGTGACACATTTTTTCTACTAGGCACTACACTCATTCTTTTTATTGTATTTTATTATTTGTTATTTATTACTGTCAACAATGACTTGACATGATGACACTTATGTGTCCAAGGTTGGAGATAGACACGCAACTATTTAGCTGGTGATAGACTAGCTTTCAAATTTTACTTCTATCAATAAATAAAAAAATTATGGTCTTCTTTCTTTCTCCTACTTCTGTTATGTTCTAGTTGCAGAAGAGTTACAGAAATGAAGATGCAGTGTAGTGCAATGGAGGTAGGAGGCCCGTCGCGGCCATAACGGTATTAATCGCGGTTGTCGCAGCCATAACAGCGTTATGTCGCGGCCGTCACGGCGTTACATTGCGTTTTTCTCTGTGATTTTGGTTCACTCCGTGATATCGGTGCATAACGGTAACGCTCGCCGCCGATACCGTTTTGTCGCGTCCGTTTTTGCTGTCAAGGAACGTTTTTTAAAACCTTGCTTACGATCTCAACCGTGGATTAGCTCGGATGGACCATTTTGGACCCGAATCCGTCCATGTCCGACCGACGTCCACCCCTAGTTTGTACATGTGCATTATTTCAACTTTTATTTTTTTATACTTTTAGATTTAATCAATTAAGGGCTTTTTTGTAAATTTACAAATATATCTCTTTCTTTCAACTCTACTCACTCATACCAAACAACTAAAAAATCATCTCACTTTCTACTCATTTTCTATTCACTTTCTTTCCTTTCCCATCCAAACATAGCCTTGGTTATCACTTTATCCTAATGGAAAGAGTTTGACCTAATTTCTAGAAGTTCAGCTGACTTGGGGGAATGAGTAATCTATGATACTGATATTGATATTGATATTGATATTGAGTAATTATGATACTATTACTGATATTTTTATGTGCCTCTCGAAAAGATATGAAAACCTGATTGTCTTTTTATATTTGTTAAATTCTTGCATTTTTGTTCTGTTTGGAAATAAAATAGCGGATAATGGATAAGCTAGCTTCTAGCAGATAGCTGATAGGAGATAAACTAACAGATTGAATTTAAAGTGTTTAGTAAAATTAGCCGTTGAACTAGCTTATAAATATAAAATTACATAAATGGACATTTTTACTCATTGCGAAAACATGAGAGACGATTCATCTAATGGGTGATAATTGAGGAATTTTTTGTCTACTTATATTAAACGGCAAACAAACACAACACACACTACCACTGCTCACACTTGGACTCGAACCCAGGAGCCGACATTCCTATATCGTTGAAATTGACAAGACAACCAACAGTGAGAGACGATAAATGAGGAATTTACTTAAAATAGTAAGGGTAAAATTGAAAGATAAAAAAGAAACGCGAACATTTCAGAAAATGATATAAGCTAGTGAAAAAACGTTATAAGCCACATACCAAACACCTACAATAAGTTTATCCGTTATAAACTATCTCCTATAAGCTGTAAAACTCATTATCACTAATTTTCTTATCATCTCTACAGCCAATTGCTTCAATGTTGATTTAGCATATTTGGCTTGGTAACATTATTACTAACAAATAAATATAACAATTGAACGACTCTTATAAAATCTACATAAAAAGTCCACATCATTTGTACTGTTACTTTGCACAGTTATAGCGAATCAGCCACTAATAATTTAATGGTCATAACTAGCACATAGGCTTGCCAAACATCATCTTCTAAGTGGTCACACCAACCCTCCCAAAACATTAGTTTTCATTTTCAGGGAACGGTCCATTGGCTCTTATACACAACAGCAGCGTATGCTTTCTGCTATGTCAATATGCGATTTAAGGACTACAGAACAAAATATATACAATATTTGTTGTGGAAAGTTCGTTTTTTTATAAGAAAAAAAATTGAATTAAGTGGCAAAACTAGAGGTATTTTAACCTAGGCTTTTTTTTCGCACCCCCTCCTTGTCTATCCCACCCCCATAAATACGCAAACGGACGAAAATGCCCTTGAAAACTTACAAAAATCACATTTCACAAATCACATTTCATAATTCCGAAAAAAGTAAGTAAATACGGAGAGATTTTTGAATTACGAATAATCAGAAAAGAATTTGAATTATTCTGAAAAGTAGTAAATCCAGGTTCACAAATATGAATCGGATTTACTCTCACTCGAGGTAATTCGAAATTTATTTCGGAATTACCTGTAATTCCGAAAATCCCAATTTTTTTTTTCAATTATTAATATTTTTTATTTACAATTTTTTTTTAACAGTGGCGACCAGGCAGTGTAGCGCGAGCAGAGTCTTGAGCAAAGCTCGCACAATGCGGACGGCGAGCAGCAAAGACATCTTTGGGAGTCCAAAGATAGCGATATGTCCGGTAGGAGTGTTACTCTTTCTCCGGACACTCTACAGAGGCTTAGAGCTGCTGGACATGCTTCTGAGCGTCAGAGGTGCCAGAGAGCCCGCGCCAGAGTGGTAGAGATGGTTGAGCCTGAGCCTCAGCCTCAGCCCCGGTATGAGCAGCCTTACCGTGACCACCCAGATTATGAGTACCATATGCGACACCAACAAGAGCACCCAGAGCTATATCATGACATTCTTGCTCACGGTTGGGAGGCTTGGGAGGAGCAGGAGGATGAGAGTCCGCATCAGGAGGAGGAGGAGGTTCAGGAGGAGGAGGTTCAGCCTGCCCCAGCTGTGGATCACCCACCATTATTGTTACTGGGATACGCACTGCGCGTCCTGGATAGATAGAGACGAGGTAATATTTTAATTCTTTATTTTAATTTTACTTAACAACAATTAATTACTTATTTTTAATAACGTATGGTTTAATTTTAATTTTTTCAGCCTCAGAAACTAAAGGTTGTATCTCACACGGCGGAAGTTTCCTAAAGTTAGACCGCCGAGCACCACCCACTGGTAGCCCTTTGGTTGCGTGAGGCTAAGCTTTTGAGTTGGACATCACACCTGCTGAGGCGATCAACCATGAGTTGATATATGCTTTTGTGGAGAGGTGGCATCCACGGGACTCGCCATTCCACATGCCATTTGGGAGACGATGTCACCGACGACGATGTGGCGTTATAACGCCCCAAAATAATTTAATTAATTATTTAATTAAGTTATTTAAGTATTTCGGGGGTTAATTGTAACATCCCTGCATCGCTTCTAGAATTGCCGATCGCCCCATGTACCAACACGAGTCTTTTCAAAGATGCTTTGTCCTCACTTGCATGCTTTCCGATAAACTTCGAGGAAGGTCACCCATTCATTACTACTCCAAGCCAAGCACGCTTAACTATGGAGTTCTTGTGGGGTGGACTCGAAAAAGAAGATGCACCTTGTTAGTATAGGTATTCCAAATCAATTCTTTTTAAGCCTTTCTTGGTATGCGATCCCCCATACACTGACCTCGGGATCCCTCTCATTCCGTGGCGTATTCGGTTCATTCATGCGCCCGCCGCTTTGAAGTTGCCAGAGCCGCTCTTTGCCATGCCACCTTTTTGGGCACCGGCGATCAATCCCCGCCGTCGGCCCCGAATGTCACATGCCCACCGACTTCCGCTTGGTTCGCCCCCGAACCACACCGTCATCGAGAGAGGTCTGCGCGCTCGATACCATTTGTAACATCCTGCATCGCCTAAAGCTGCGCGCGCCCCACGTACCAACACGAGTCTTTTCAGCATGCTTTGTCCTCACTTGCATGTTTTCCGGGAAACTTCCCAGAAGGTCACCCATCCCACTACTACTCCAAGCCAAGCACGCTTAACTATGAAGTTCTTATGGGGTGGACTCCCGAAAAGAAGATGCACCTTGTTAGTATAGGTATTCAAAATCAATTATTTTAAGCCTTCCTTCAAATGTACAGTCCCATACCTGCACAGCCTCAGGATCCCTCTCATTTCGGTGTGTATTCGGTTCATTCATGCGCCCCTTCGCTTTGAAGCTGCCAGGAGCCGCACTTTGCTATGCCACCTTTTTGGGCATCGGCGATCACTCCCTGCCCTCGTCGGCTCCGGATGTCACATTAATCATATAATATTTTGTTATGTTAGGGAGTGGTGGAAGCAATTGAAAGGGGGTGTAAAAAGGGCCCAAGCCACATGAGCCCAAAATATATAAGGCTTAGGTTAGTGTCTCATTCACTTAGAAGGAAAAGAAAAGAAAAAAAAGAGAAGGCGAAAAGAAAGAAAGGAGTCACGACGTGAGAGGGAGAGGAGAAGAGGAAGAAATCGCAACTTGAAGGGAGAGGACCATTGTTGCTACGTTTTTGGTGTTTGTGGAAGGGTTTTCATCTCCAACAATTCCTAAGGTAAGGGGAGTCTCATAGTATAAAGGGTTTATGATGGGTTGTATATGGGAGGGTAGAATCTATGATGCCTAGGAGATGTTTGATAATATGTTTGATCCATATATGATTATATGTATGTTGTTGGTGTTGTTTGGAGTGTTGATTGCTTGAATAAATTGTTGGTAACACGTTGCACATAAGGTGTTTGGTAGAATGTATAAGTGACATTTAGAACACATGCTAGGTGTTTGACAAAATGTCAACATGTTGATTGTATGCCCAATTGTTGTGTGATTGAATGTGTTGCTGAAATAAAAGGGTGTTCGATGTTAGAATTGGTGAAAAATCAAGGAATAAGCATTTTAGGCGCCACTAGGCGCCATATGTTGCTGTTTTTGGCGCCCTGGCGCAACCACAATTCTTGCAGCCAGCGCCATGTTCTTATTCTCGCACCTGGCGCAACACCGTTCTCGCCAGCGCCAGATCTTTGTTGTTTTGGCGCCTGGCGCAACAGCAATTCTTGCCGCCAGCGCCATGTTCTTGTTTTAGCGCCACGGCGCGCAACATCGTTTCTTCGCCAGCGCTAGATTATTCTTTATTTTGGCGCCCGCGCCATGTTCTTTGCTCTGTTGGCGCCCGAGGTGGCAGATGCCCCTGAGCGCCCGATTTCTGTCTGTTTGGCGCCCAGGGTGGCACAAGTTGCCCCCAGACGCCATTTTGCGTGTCTGTGTGCGCCTTGTGGTGGCGCGAGTTGCCCTAAGCGCCGATTTCTTTGTGTTTTGTGCGCCTGAAGCGCGAGTTGCCTCAGCGCCATTTTGCTTCTTTGTTTGGCGCGCCCAGTGGCGCGCAGATTCTTTGCCAGCGCCAATTTTGGTGTTGTTTGGCGCCCAAGTGTGTCTAAGTTGTTGATTTGTGTTGCTGAAGGGCGCCATACCGTGCTGCCTGGTGTTGTAATGTCTTGTGGTGTCAAATAATGATTAAATAGATGTCGATGTTGTAGTTGTGAGTCAATAAGACCAAAAATGTTGATGTTGTTGTTGTGAGTCAAATAAGACTAGAACCTCATGTTGTTGCTGTTGGGTCAAAAGTGACCAAATGATGATGTTAGCGTTGTTGTTGTGCATACGTGATCGTGTTGTTGATTGTTTCGGCGCGTTGTACATGGTGTCTCATACATGGCATAATGCATTCTTACGTTGATGAGGCTTCGGCTATTAGAGCTTTGCTCAATGTTGATTATGAAGCCACAAAGGCTATTTACGGTGATTGGTACCACATGCATATACCCGTCGATGTGGGTTGCATTTCATACATATACATCATTCTCATGGTGTCGTTGCTTGTTCTTTTGCTTATGTGTTGCTTGTTTGTGCCGCCGCGATAGTTGTATTAAAATGTTGATATAGTGTGGTAATTATAGCTGCCTATTCTCTAATATACTATCTATCATATACGTTTTATGCTGTTAGAGACTCACCCTTTTCTGTTGAATGTTACCCTTTGTGGTAACGTGCAGGTACACGCGAGTGAAGGACTTCTCTTCCTTCACCTATCGAGTCTGTATTGTTTTGCTCTGATACGTAGCACCTGGGGGAAACGAACACTAGTCTATTAGCTGTTTTATTATTATAGACTATTGTTTTTATTATTTTTTGGTTTTTCTGGATTGTATGATGTTGAGATGATAAGACGTGCTACGTATCCTATTAGCATTAAATGGAGAACTACTTTATTGGTTTTTGAATGTTCTAACTGATCATACGTTGTTTGAGTTTTAAAATGTCGATATGTGACACTCTAATGCATGCTGATTTTTAAGTTCCGCACTCTGATGTGTAATAAAACAAATGGGTAGAACTGGGGTGGTACAGCCGTGCTGCTCCACTTGCCGCTGGAGGGCACCCCATTGGACCAAAGGCCCGATTTTGATTCTGTTGAGGCTCTTCAGTTGGCTGTCGACTCTTTGGGCATGCATCAGGCTACTGTCATCGAGGAGCTTAAGGAAAACATGGAGTCTTACAGGGAGAACATGGCACGGGGTGCTTATGACCAGGCTGCACGGTGCTACATGCTCTTCTTGTTATGCACCACCATTCTGGCCGACAAGAGTCACCATTTCTTCGCCCGGTGAGGTGGATGTATCTCGCCTGAGAATCTTCAATTTGGATAAAATAAAGTTGGTGGACTTTAGGGAGCGGATCGATAACTTGCAGCTGGAGGATGCTATCCTCACCCCTTATGCATCGACCCACGTGCGAGTGTTCCTTTGTCGAACATATCTCATTTACTGAGGTGGTTGATTTGGGGCGATGACCGGTTCCTACATGCGAGGAGCAGTGCGTTGGCGATTCGAGGCGAGTACTGACGATCCCTTCTCCACCCATTTTGGGTAATGCTCCATCTCCGGACAGGATCATACGGGGGTTGCTGATGTATCAGATTCGGGCGCAGACTTTTTGGCGGGGTGGTAGAGAGGCAGCCTACCACGACGAGTGTGATCATGATTACCTACCCTGATCCAAGTAACTGTGGTGCGTCTACTCGGTGCGAGCCCTTTGCGAGCAGAGGCTTGGTGATGAGGAGCCTGTTGTCCCAGAGACTTTAGAGGGGAGGGTTCAGAGAGCAGCTGCATTGGCCCGAGATGCCCTAGATGTCGACCGTTCACTTGCTACTTCACGTCGTTATTTTCAGTCATTTTTAGACATTTTGGACCCATAGTTGTATTTGTACTCCTATTTTATGTTGGACATTTTATAGGTATTTGTACCCCCTTTTTTGAACCGGATTTAACTTCTTTAGAGGTAATTCCGAAATTTTTATTTTTTTTTTAAAAAAACAGGGGTATTTTTGGGTTTAATGGGGTTATGGGGGTGTAGGAGAGAAGGAGGGGGGTGCAAAAAAAAGCCTTTAACCTATTACAAATTGGCAAATTTCAAGTAGCTTCAAGACACGTGATGGGAATAGACCACCCCTAGAAATTTGACAATCTCTCAATGTTACAAATGAACCGCATCCCTAAGAGGTACTTTTGACCCTATTCAACAAAGAGAAATAACCAAAACGTTACCTTTGAAAAGAACATTATTTCAATCCAACCACAAATACCAATTCACTGCTAACCAAATAAGAATATGCACGCGAATAGACCTCTTCCCTTTAATAAAACCAACAAATTAAGAAGACAAAATGATTTAGCCCTTCTAACACAATCACCTCTTGTACACCCATCCACCCGCAAATTAGGGGTGGACGTCGGTCGGACATGGACGGATTCGGGTCCAAAATGGTCCATCCGAGCTAATCCACGGTTGAGATCTTAAGGCCCATTTTTGCCCAAATTTTCCTTCGGTTTCTACGGATTCGGTTTCACGAGTTATGCGGGTTATTCGGTCGGTGAAGGACGGGTTGGGAGAAAAAAACAAGCAGAGTACATGTAGAGAAAGAAGCTCCAAAGATAAAAAATGGTGAAGAAAGCCCGAGGAAGAAGACGAGTTATACTGTACCTAAATAAACATATAAAAAATGATTTATTATTTAATGTTTTTATAAGTGTTTTTTGATTTATGTGTGTCAGTGACATAACATCGCAAACTTGGTACCGAAGGTTTCAAGGAAAAAAACAATAATTAAATCTTAGTAGTAGATGAAAGTAGTATTAGGCGCAGACTGCACTGCATAGTTGGTCATAAGGTTTATCCGGTCGGTTCAATGGTTTCAATATTGAGATCCGAGTCTGACCATTTAAAACCGTGAGTGACCGTGAGTATACAATCAGGACTGGCTTTCTTCACGTTGACTAGAGATTTTTGGATATGGTATGCTACTATGCTTAATCTGACCATAGACTTTATCAAATAATTCATGGACCAAATGTTCTTTCATGAGGACTTGGGAGTATATAGGTTTGTTGAAAAAAATCAGTCTCAATCGAAGATGACAAAATAAGATACAGGCCCACTCATACTCAGATCTTTGATTTCTGAGTCATTATGATTCCCTTCATCCTTTCGATTATTGCCTATTATGCAAACAAATAACCTTGAATTGTTCACACTACTTGTGTTGTGTCCTATTGATATGTTTGACTTGATTATTTATCACTCTTTCCGTCTGAAATTAACGCTCACACTTATTAAAAATGTCATTTCAAAATAAATGTCATTTTCTAATAAAATTTGGAATGAGCTAAATTATGTATTATGGATTATGTCTTAATGAGGTTTGGGATATAAATAACTAACAGGATTTGGACTATCTATATATTATAGATTGGTTAGTAGTTTGGGGGGATGTTAGTTATTAAGGTTTGAACCATGAACCTACAGTTTGCAATCCTTCATAATATCTCTCAGCTCACTAGTTAAGTTACCTACTAAGGATAAAAATACCAATAAATAATCTTAGTTACTAGTATTTTACCCGTGCATACGCACATGTGATACTGCATTTATTATAATTTTCTATGAAGTTATTAATAAGTTAAAAGTTGCAAAATGTAATAAAATAAAATAAAAGGAAAAACTTCATAAAAGACGATATTTCAAATTTATTAAAATAGTAGTGTTGCAAAAAGTTTTTTAAAAAAAGTCGGTACTATCTTATAATATAAATAATAGAGTAAAAATAAGGAAAAAAAGAAAATGAGGTGTAATAATGGCGGTATCTTCTTATAATAATGACGCTCCCGTTGGCGCGCCTATTGGCGCTCTCGTTGGCGCTTCTGTTGGCTCTTCCATTGGCGCTCCCGTTGCTGCTCCCGTAAAATGTGGATGGATTTAATTATTGATTTTTTTTAGAAAAAATAATTTTGAATTTTTTCTAGCGGTATCGCTTATTTTGACTATCAGTAGTGGTTAAATGAATTGAATTTAATAGTTTTGAGTAAATTAAAGTAAATAATAAATTCAACATGATTTAATATTAATTTTATTAAGTTTATTTAATTACTGATTTTGTAGAAGAAATAAATTTAAAAATAAAGTGTTTTTTTAAAAAAAATTGTCTGCGCGTGCGTCGGTCTGGCGAGCAATAGGCAACTTTTTTCTTTGCTTTTTGGCGCTCTGTTGCGCTACTTCGTTGTTGGCATGTTGGCGCTTTTCGTTGGCATTGTCGTTCTTTGCTCCGTGTGCCTCGAAAAAAGCTGGAAGAGATTTAATTATTAATTTTTTTAGGAAAAATAGTTTTGAAATATTTACCAATGATATCACTTTTTTTTGACAAACAATAGTGGTTAAATTAATTGGTTTTAGTAGTTTGAGTAGATTATATACATAATTTAATATTAATTTAATTAATTTTATGTAATTATTGATTTTTTACAAAAAAAAATTAATTTTGTAAAAAAGATTTTTGGTAGTGGGTTGTTTGATTATGTTGATAGTAGAGAGAAGTGGAAAGAGTGAGAAAGAGAAAAGAGAAAAGTAGGTTATAAAGTGAAATAAAAAAATTAAAAGATGATGTGAGAGTGGGGCCCACGAATAATAAAAGTGAGTGAAAGTAAAAAAGTGAAAGGAATTTGAAATGACATTTTTATCCCTAAGATTGAGATAAAAGTAAGGGATAATTTGGTATTTTTGGTAGTGGGTTGATTGTTAATATTATTATTATAGTAGATTTTGGTAGACAAACTTCTTTCTGTTATCTTACTCATGTATGCGGCTATACATGAGTCATGAAATTGAAGGACGGAACATATTTTGTTGTCTCTCCAATTTTTTGGCCAACTGGCCCTTTTTTTTCTTTTTTTTCACTTTGTTATTTTTTTTTCTTTTACTTTTTTTGTTACCATCTCATTGGTGTGCAGTTTTCATCGGCTTTATCGATGACTAATTTTCACTGGGGAAGCTAGTTGGCCACGAGTACTCGATTTTGTCGGCGTGTGTGGTTATATCCATCCAACAGAGTTTTACCGATGACTAATCTACATTTTTTTAAATATTTTTATATTTTAAAGTGGGATGCTAAAAAGTGTGATTTACTGTACTTGATGGGGACACAATTATTTTGTAGCAAAACGTGTAACGTGAAATGTTAGACAGTGTGTTTTGGGTTACTTTAGGATTCAGAATTTTTTTTAACTACTCAAATACTTCGTTCGTCATTAATCTATTTGATGGAAAAACAATTTCATGGGAAAATACATAAAGTGTGATTCTAGACAGTCTGTTTTGGGGTACTTTAGAATCTTAAAAAAAATTACATGTCCAAATTGGTATTTTCTACTTTATTTAGATAATTTCGTATCAAGAAGTATTACAAGCATAAATAAATTGATATTTATTTTTAAATCAATCTTTGCATGATACCTACGTTCGTGTTTCACTTTTTATTTATGTTCTTTTCTCTTTAATTATGAGTTAAGTTGTTATGTCTATATTTGTTTGGTATAAATTGGGTATCCTCTACGCGCAACTCTAGAGACTAATCCCTCGAATTCCTATTACATGAACATAACTTACACAAAATTCCTGCTTAATCATCATAAAATATTGGATCGAAAAAAAATATTGATGATTTTCTTATGCTTCTTTTCTTTAAAGGTTTATTCTTTATTTAATTCATCTTCCATTTTAATATCAAAACTTCTGTAGTTTCTTTAACAAATGTCTTTACTTTTGAACTGTTTTTTATGACGTTTGTTATTATTAACCCTTCATTCTACTTATCTCATATCATGCTTTAGACTGTACAAATTTTTTCTTCACCTCCCTTATTTTCCCATTTTCTTGTGTATAAGATCAACATGTTTTTAACAACTATAAACTTTTAATCGATAACTGCTACTCCTAGGTGCTTTTATTTCTATGTATTTCACTTAATCAACAACTAGCCAACCCATCCATCGGATGGGTCATGGGGCTAGTAGTGATATATGATTGAACAATAAATATACAATGCATCCGAATTAAGCTATCATACACGGCATAAAAACAAAATTGAACACTCATTCATGAATGTTTCATGCACAATATTAAAGGAGACGATATAAACCAGTTTTGTCACTATGCAAACTTTTATTTTGTGTCATTTTCAAATGAAGAGACAAATAGTCTAAATTGTATTCCCTCTTGTCCTGTATATAAAAGAAAAATTCAGTTTCAAATTTATTGAATAATGATGTAGACTAAATACATTAGTTATTTAATAAATTTAAAATTGCATTTTTCTCGTATATATAAAGGACTAGAGATAGTAGTAATCTACATTATACATATATGATAGGTTTTTTCACATTCACTATCAAAAGAGTATGCACCATCACTAATTGTTAATTGTGGCCAAAGGGTGTTTAGGCATGTAAATGATTATTTTGTTTTTGAAAAAATTTGTAAATAAAAATAACTATACTACTCCTTCAATCTCATTTAATAGCAAGAAAATATCACAAGTTAATTTATTTAATCTAAATTTTGAACTAAAATTTGACCAAATTATGGTTATAAATGAGAGAGCCCCTATCGGTATCACTGCATCACTGACAAATGACATTAAGAAGAAGAGGGTGAACAAGAATTGACATTTTGTATATGGATCGGTGAGGATTTTGAATAGTGTGAAGTGACAAGTTGACCTACAGACCAAACAACAATTATTGTTGAGTATTTAAGTTTAAAGATGGAATTGAAAAGGGTTGTTCTTATAAGAATTAATCATAGGGCTAACCAATGTTATTAAAACTGAATTGGAGATCGAATAGATCAGCGACTAGGTCGTTAGGTCAGTCGGACCGAGAATGGTCATGATTGATTGGCCGCGACCCGTGACACTACTAAAATATGATAAAATTAGTTATCTTTGTGTATAAATTCACAAATCACAGAGCCACAAAAATTTTCATTCATCAAATTTAAATCATATCCATAAACATAATTAGGTATAATAATAAAATAACAATCGATAAAAAAATTAGATATAATAATAAAATAACAAATAGTAATAATTATATATATATATATATATATATATATATATATATATATAATAATAATAAAGTAATAAGCTAGGTCAAAAAAAGAATAAATGAGGTTATTATGTAAAATAAGAATGAAGAATGACTTAACATTAGCATATTATGCTATTTTAACAACACAACATGGTAGCTCAGTTGGTTAAGATATAAGCCTTGGACAGGAGGTGATGGGTTCGATCCTGCCTGAGGTCATTTTTTAATTAACTGCGCGATATTTAGTTGCATGCAACACGGGTTGACTACGGGTTTGACCGAGTCAACCCGGGTCGTTGACGGGTCAATTGCTTAAGCGATCCAATGACCTGGCCGAGCCGACATTGGCACCGGGTCGCGGGCCGACTGACCGGGTCAGTCCGGGTTTAATAACACTGGGGCTAACCATTATCAAGTTTTTTTTTTTAGATAAGCAAGATTTCATTCAAGGGAGCACAATGGGTGTCCAGCCCTTACAATGTAACAGAAGGGAAGGGGGAGGGCCTCCTCAAAACCCTCTGAGCCAAAACCCATTGGGAAAAAGACTCAGATGGGAAAAAATAGTACCCCGTGAAAAAAATCACAACAGTGAGACAATTATCTTTGCCCACTGTTTCTCCCCCTAACTGTCCCATAGCAATAACATAACATAAAAATGACAAATTACAAACTAGAGATGACATCCAACGGACTATTATACCACTCCGCCCAACCTGCTCCATAGTTCTTCCCTTTTCTAGCTTTGAACCAGCACCATGGCGTGTCTTTAATACCCAAGAGTAGTGAAGGAATAGACAACACCTCACCCTTAAACACCACTCTATTTCTCGCCATCCAAATATTCCATATGATCGCCAACCAAATTAAATGCTTGACTCGTTTTTGCCTCTTACCTTTAATCATCCTTCCGAACTCCATGAAGTGCAGCGTGATATCCTCTTCATCGCCATAATCCTCTCCCAACCAAGAAAAGACCAGCTGCCATATAGTCTTAGTAACATGGCATTGTAAAAACAAGTGAGATACCGTTTCATCTTCGATGAAGCAAAAAACGCAGCACTTGTCATGATGCGAGTGTGTAACTCCTCTTCTAAATAACGCCTCCCGCGTCGCAATCCTATTCTGTAAAACACGCCAAGCGAAGATAATTATTTGGACGGAGCATCGTTCCTCCAGAGCTTCTTGCAAGCATTGACCATACTCTCCGTGAGGTGCTCATTATTGCCTGAAAAAGCACAAACCAACCAATCATAACAACGTTTTACCGTGAATCCCTTTACCGGATCGAGGACCGGCTCGTGCCGCCGCCGCTACCACGATGTCGGCGTGGATCGGCGCAGCAGCATTTCCATCAGTAATCAGCCGCCTCGCTCGGATTGCCGCAGAGCCGAGGCGTGCGTGATGCGCTCGATATCGCAGAGCCGAGGTGCCTGAATCGCCGGATTCTTCTTTGAGCCAAGTTCGCATCTCGCTCGGATTCTTTGAGCCGAAGTCTGTGCACCTGCTTTCGGATTGCTTTGCAGAGCCAAAGTCTGTCACTGCTTTCGGATTGCTGCAGAGCCGAGAAGTGCGCATCCGCTCGGATTCTTTGTAGAGCGAAGTCCGTGATCTCGCTCGGATTGCTGCAGAGACGAAGTCATGCTCACATTCCATTTCCAACCATTGTCCAGGCGAACACCATCTCTTCCACCGCTGCGTTTTGGTCACTGCAGAATCGTCGAATAAGCGAGGAAATAGTGCAAAGAATCGGATGCCTTCCCATCTAAGAGTGCATCCAAAACTTAACTAAATTACCTCTTCCCAATTTTAATTTAATTAACCCATCAAACCACCCTTCATCCAAAGAACTACCCTCTCCCAACGTGCAAAGATCTCTCCACCAAATGGATAATTTCCCCCATCCTCTTGTGTATTCCGATGCTCTTGGCCACCTACCATTTATCCCATATCTTTCCCTTAGTAATTTGCTCCATAATTGATTACCTTCCTCCACCAACAACCTCCATCTCCACTTTGTTAACAATGTTGTGTTAAAGGCTTCTAAATTTTTTATTCCAAGTCCCCCTTTATCTTTCGGGTTACATATAGTACTCCATCTCACCCATGCCATCTTTTTATTATCTTCATCCCCTCCCCACAAGAACCTTCTTTGCAATTTTGTGATTTCTTCAATAATCTTCCTCGGAGCTTTTGTAAAAAGAGAAGAGGTATAAGGGAAGAGATGCTAACACCGAATTGATGAGTGTCACCCTTCCCCCAATAGACAATTGTCTACTCTTCCAACTATTGAGCCTAGCTTTTATCACATCAATAATTGGTTGCCAAGTTGCCACTCTTCTTGGATTTGCACCTACCGGAATCCCAAGAAATTTAAAGGAATCCTTACCCACCCTACAAGCAAGGAATTTTGATATGCCCTCCAAAACCCTCCCTTCAACATTGAGACCAATCACGCTGCTTTTAGAGAAGTTTACCTTTAGCCCCGATGCCAACTCAAAGGATCTAAGTATTGCTTTCTTTTTGCCATATCAATTATTTCATTCACCACAACCACCCCCTCCAAGATGTTTCTAACTGCTAGGAAGGCATTCTGACAATCCGATATAACACCTCTCAATACCTTCTTAAATCTACCCGTGAGAACCTTTGCAAGCATCTTATATTGGCACCTAATTAATGAGATCGGCCTGAATTCACCTAGCTCTTGTGGATTCTTTGTTTTGGGGATGAGCGCAAGAAAAGAGGCACTAATCGCTTTAGGAAGCCTAGCATACTTGTGGAATTCTTCAAAAAACTTTAGTATCTCCGGGGCCATTAGATCCCAAAATGACTTTATAAAATTAAAATTAAAACCATCCGGACCCGGGCTTTTGTTGCCATCGCATTCCCACACCACCTCCTTTACTTCCTCCTCAGAAAAAGGCATCAAGAGTAATTCATTATCCATTTCGGTAATGTGATTAACTCATATACCCTCTAGAGTGGGCCTATGATATATCTCCTCTTTAAATTTTCCTTCAAAATGATTCTTCAACGCCATCTTTACCCGGCTACATCTTCCACTCCACACCCCGTCGACCAAAACTTTTGTCGGTTGTGTACGCTTTTGTTGCCTTTCATACATGCATGAAAATATCTACTATTAGAGTCCCTTCCGCTAACCACCTTACCCGTGACTTCTGAGCGATTAGACTTTCCTTTGCATGCAACTCTTGCCAAAACTCCTCGGTTAAGCGTTTCCTTTGATCATCATTAATCCCCCTCCGTCCGAGGCCACCCTTTCTATTTCATTCAAATCTTTCACTAACCCTTCAATTTTTAAATCTTTGTAACCAAACACCTCCCTATTCCACACTTTAAGCTTCTCCTTCAACATTCTTAGTTTCTCCTTCAGGACAAAAGAGCTCCTCCCTCTCACTTGGAAGGAAGAACAACACTGTGTGACAAAGTTTTTAAATTCCGCGTGTTCCAGCCAGCAATTATTAAATCTGAATGGCTTTGGTCCCCAATTTTTTGAATTTGAGGATACCAACCAAACTGGGCAATGATCCGATATCTCTCTATCACCTACCCATTGTGTGCTTACATTCCATTTCTCCACCAAACCTTCGGTGAGAAGAATTCTGTCCAATCTGCTAGCCCTCCCATCTGATCCAAAGCAAGTAAACTTCTTGCCTTGTGCCGGCACATCTACCAGTGATAGATCTTCCATGAACTCACAGAACTCCCTGGCTTCTACATGATTAAAATTTGTAGTGCACCCACTTCTCTCCCCTCTGACAACCACTGCATTAAAATCACCTGCCACACACCACTCACCATCCTCAAATTGACTCTTTAGGACCTTCAGATTATCCCATAGTCTTCTTTTTCCTGCCAAGTTGCACACCGAGTACACATTTACTAAGTAGCAAATTTGACCCTCCACTTTGGCACACATGCCTATAAAAGTTTCACCTGAAAACGAGAACATCACATCCAGCATATCATTTTTCCAAACACTCACCAACCCACCCGATTGTCCAGAAGCACTTTTACATAGCCAGTCAAAATTTGCATCCCCCCAGATACTCACAATTGCTCTCCTTGTTAGATCCCACATTTTGTTTCTTGGATCATGCAAAAATCTGTATTTTCCTCCACAATCAGTTTCCTGAGGCGTCTACTCTTCGCCGCGCTTCCCCATCCTCTCATATTAAGTGTTGCAATCTTCATTGAGACCCCATATTGTTCTCCTTCCTACCATTACCACTTTGATCCCTGACCTCCATTTGCCTAAATCTGTCTGCATACACCTCATCATTGTTCTATCCGACCACACCAAGCTGTTCTTTGGCAAAACTCCACATTTTATTTCCAATGGAGATTTCATGTTCCTTCAAGAACCTCTCATTACAAAACTGGATACCGGAATCACCCACTGAAACTTCTCCCATAACCGACCCTTCCCCTTCACAATTAATAGAATAAGACACTCCTGGCCTAGGTGGGTTGCGATGCACCACGAAGACATTGTTGGAGTTAGAAGAGTTTCGGGACCCCGAAAGAACATGAATTAAACCTCTAGCTCCCTCATTTACCACTCCAATCGTGATACTATTTTTTGGATTATCATGAGACTTCACTTTTTTTTTCCCTTTCTTTTTTTTCTTTTTCAACTGAGGTTGCTCTTCATGTGCACCTCGGGGGCCTGGCGAAGATAAGTCAGCAACAAATTCTGCAAATTCAGCCAATGGGCCGCCCGTTTTTGTTTTTGGAGTGTTGAGGTGGGCTGTGCACAAAACAGGCCCATTAACATTGCTAATTTTACCAGCCGAGGATTTCTCTCCCTCCTCCTCTGACCAGCGCGTAACCTTTATTGTTGGGGGGCCCCAACAACCTTTGTTGAGTAGATGACGGAACCGAGGACACTTCCTTATTCATAGGATCAATTTTTTGAAAAAATCCCCCTTCCTCATTTAACACATTAGCCACACGTTCCTCCTCCCAATACATCCTTTCCACGCCTCTCTCCTCTTCCCCATGAGCCCCATCATTGCTATTAACTTCCTCTGTAATTACGTTTATACCCTCCTGCATTATTGCCCTTCTAGCTTCTGCATCCTCACCTTCCTCCTCTGACTGCTCCTCCTCCACTTCCTCCACCCCAAACAGCGGTGGACCATCTTCCTCCTCACTGCTACATTCGCTGCTGACACTTCCCCCGACTCTTTATCCTCTTTTGGCGACGATAGACCACCCCAACTCAAAGGTCCACACCATTCCTCAAGTACTTTAACCTCAAACATGGTTCCATTTATGTTTGCATCCACCACCATGTTGAATACATCGTAACATTTTGTTCTTATTAGAATTCTCGCCACATCAAGCGTGTTCTTCTTTCTCGTGTTTTCATCCACACCCAAGAACGCCCCAAACCTCCATGCGGTAGCGTGAAGAATTCAACGTTCCATGCATGAACTGGAATACCATGGCAACGAACCCAAACTACTCTCTCTTTGTCATAGTCCATCGGGCACCATTTTCTGATATCTTCAAAAATTTCATAAAACCATTCCTCTGATTCATCAAGAATTGCTTGAATAAACCCCTCCTCCATCTCTTCTAAAAGGACAAGGTTGGCTCCCATCGGTGTCACCTTGATCGAGAAGACTCCCTGTCTACTAAACCACTCCTGAACCAAGTGAGTACCACCGGCATTCTTCACCTGCGCCACAAACATCTTTTTAAACTTGGCCATCTCTTCTTCCGAAGCATTATACCACACCCCAGCTAAATTCTTCTTCCAAAAATATACAATTTTCTGTTCAGCCTTAGCCTTCTCGTCTCTCCACCTTCCCCTCCCTGACTCCCTACCCTTCCATGGAAACTTCCTTTCTTCTCTCATTTGTTCACCTTGCCCCTTCGGATCCTGCTTCTGGTCTCTGTTATGAACTACTGTATTCCTTTTCCCATTTCCATCATTCACCACTTTCCATACCTTCCGATGATTTGGCTTCTCGCCACCGCCAAGTTTGTTCGCATACGGTGCATGCACAACTTCCTTCCTTGCAGCATCCTTCATTTCATGTCTTTCTCTTTCAAATCTTGGTAAATTTACGTGAATCTTATCCGCCTCGATTATGATATTATCCAGCTTAACAACAAACACCCTAGGATCTTGTACCTTCACAAAACGAGCAAAGCCAAATCTCTTCCCCCATTTGTTGGTTTTGAGGGGGATCACCACCTCCACCACGTTGCCATAGTGTGAGAAGGCCCTCATCATATCCTTTGCTCTGTGTGAGTCCGGAAAATCCGAGAAGTAGAACGAGATAACATTCTCCCCAGCTTTGCTTCCGTCTCCTGCAACGTCAGTCTTCCAACGCCTTAATCGCTTCCCTTTCACAAGCGTCCATCCACCCTCACTGTCCTTCTCCACCGTTTCGATAGCAGCCCCTCTCTCATGCTCACGCTTGCGTTCTTGGCCGTGACCCTTGGTCTCCTCGGCCTTCTCAGCCTTTTCGTATTCTGCATGCCCTAACGCTCCCTCTCTCTCTTCTTTCTCTCTCATCCCTCCTTTAATTTTTATTATCAAGTTTACTATGTGGTTTAGTACATGGCCTCACCCCAAAATAAATTTATAGGGACCCTAAAATTTATATCCACCCCGCCGAAATTTTAGCCTTTTTGTGAAGAAAGTGTTGTCTATTTAGTGTTTCTACTTTCTAGATACGGTGAGAAAGAGACCAGTATTGTTGCTTTGTTTCTCACGGATTCTACTGAGTATGTTTCACCTTTCTCTTTTTTTATTAGATGTTATTATTTTATTGATTCTTTTGTATGATTTTTTTTTCGTGTATTAATTTTGTTACCATTTATTATTCAATGAATGCTCAATTGCTCATATAGGTTCTATAAATAATAAAAAATCTTTTTTATCTTCTTCAATTTTTGTTAATGTATCCTCTTCCTCTCAATTATGTAATTGGAGATGTTATTTACAATTTAAATAAAGAAGTTTGAGTTTTGGTCCGTTATTTGATAAACGTATAATTAGGGCCTCACTTTTAAGATTCGAAAAAGGGTCTCCAAATAGTTTTGGACGACCTTGATTAATCATAAGATATTAAATATGTAATAAATTCATCTAAAAATTTCATAAATACGAATGCACCCATTATGTCAGCTGTCACGTTATTAATGACAAGTCACCTCAACCGTCACTTGACTTTTCAGAGCTACTTTCACAACGGTCAGAAGAACCGAGCTGGGGGCAGCGTCCCAAATAACCGGACGGTCCCGAGAGGCCATACTGGAGGGCAACAAATCAAGCCTTAGCCCGCCCAAGAGTGACCAGGCTTGGGAGGCATTTGTTATGGAGTGGGCTAGAGGCCCAACTTAGTGAAGAAGGCCCAGCGCGGCCCAATCAACTGGCGTGGAGTGCAAATATCACCCTATGGCCACTTATCTCGCTAGGGGCCGATTATCTCGCAACGGCCAAGGCGCCACGCGCAATCAGGTACGTAATCTACACCCTGTGACCGTGTTCGACCATACACTACTGACTTGAGCGTCGAAGTGTCATTGTACCACCCGCGTGCAGTCAAGACCCTGATCCTCCCCTTCCAGCAACGACGGGGCCAAATCACCAGAACAATCAAACACTTAATTGGTCAATGTACGATCAATTGACGACCACAGTGGGAGTTTTGCACTCTCCTCTCGTTCACGGTGGTGGAGCTCGAACGTCAAGGTCCTTCCGGTTCCGTTGTCGTCCAACTGTAATCGAGTAATCTTGCTCGAATCAGAAAAATGCACAAAGATCAACGAAGAATCGAACACATCTGATTGGAACCTGCTTCAATACGATTGAAAAATTTGTTTATGGCCTGCAAGATTTGTTCCGCTCCCAGGCAGTTACATCAGATGTGATCACTTCTACCACTCGGTCAAATCGTGTGACGCCAGTCAAGGATCTAAAACTTGAAGCATTTAAATCCGAATATCTTCAAGATTAAGATCTGATTCACGATGGATCCAAAATCCATTCAAAACGGCTTCAGGTTGATTTTACTTATTTCCTTTCAATTCTGGATTCGCTGGAATGAAGCCTGAGTTGAGATGCAATGCCGAAATTGGTTCTTTGCAAATCCAGCGAGGAGTTCTACTCGCTCTCATCACTAAGACTGCGCTTATGCTACTCGTCCTTATTTGATGTGCATAAGTGGCTAGTGAGTAGAGTTGGCATTGGCACTTTATTTGACTGTGCGCTAGATTAATACACGTGTCATAATTTTGTCAATATGCAAAGCACTAAGGCATTCATTATTCCAGTTAAATCCATACATCATTTTGAGGTTGCTAAATGAATATCTTGTCAAAATGTTGATTTAGGATCTTGCAAGATACATCATGTTTCATAACTGTGTGTTCAACTGATTCCTAACCTCCTTAGTAATCACTTTCGTTGCATTTGCTTCTAAATTATCTTTGCCCAACCATAAAGAATAAGCATGCACATTCACCATATGATACCACAATCATTATAATCGTGCTAGGTCCTCGTTGTTTTGAACGACAAATATGACACATTGAGATTTGTTTTATTTCTTTATTTCATGATAAAGATGAGCACGCCGTACGCTCACATTGTTATTCCTTTTTCGAGTAACCTGACACTGATCACTCTGATAACGATATGTTCCTTCGGAGTTTGTGTTTTGTTTATTTGACAGGAGTTAACGATAAGAGGGGCTACTCAAGAGCCTGGACACAACACACTTCAAATGTACGAAGTTTCTACACAACAAGAAGATTGGCTCCAGCAAAAGAGCGCAATCTAACCATAAGCATCGTGTATACTACTTTATTAATGTGTTATATATTGACATGCCTACTTGAAGTTGTAGAGAAGTCCCTTCCTGTTACCAAGTGGCTTCAGTCTCAAGAGGGGGGGGGGGGGTGAATTGAGACTTTAAAAAACTTTTCTCCTTTTTAATGACTTAGATTAATTTTCGTGCAGGTTTATGAAATGAACGAATTAGAAATATAAACAGTAAAGAACACAAGAGATTTATACTGGTTCAACCACCTCCTAGTGACCTACTCCAGTCCTCACAAACCCTTTGTGAGATTTTCACTATCAAAACAAAGCTTAAAACGGGTGCTTTCAAACCCTTACAAAACTCAGGCGCTCTTCACACTTAGGATCCCCCACCTTTGTGCAAGAGCCCTCAAAACAATTACAATTGACAAACAAGAGATACCCCACCCTTGTTACAATCAAAAACCCTAGAGAAATACCCCACTCTCTAGTACAACCAATTTACAAACAAGAGATACCCCACCCTTGTTGCAATCAAAACTAGAGAGATTCCCCACTCTCTAGTATAACCAATTACAAAAATTGAACAAATTACAAGAAATAGAAATACCTCTAAAGTAGGTGAATACAACAAATTGAAGCTTCCCAACCTAACCCTTGAGAGAGATCAGCTCAAAGTGATGAAGAACGTGAAGAACGAGTGTGACAGTGAATAGATCACGTTCTGCTTTTGAGATTTGTAGGTTGTGTGTGAAATGTGAAGCCCTAAGTCCCTATTTATAGAATATTGTAAAAAATATGACCGTTGGAAAATTTCTAACATTGTTTTTATAAGTGGATAGTCAATTGTTTGCTTAGAATAACTTGGTTGAAAATCGATTGTGTGCTTTAAGAAACATAAGAGAAGAATCGATTGTGTGCTTTAAGAAGGTAAGTGAACAATCGATTGCTTGCTTGTGGAAGTAAGTGAACAATCAATTTCTAGCTTTAAAATACCAAATCAAGAATGTTATTTAATTCAAAAACAATTTCTTGTAAGACATTAAGCCATTAATCTATTTCTTTAAAAACAAGTGCCTAACCTATTTAACATGCTTTTATCAATTGAAAACAAATGTTTGGTTCATTGTGAGTGCTAGTGTGTGGTGTGATTTGAGCCGATCCTCAAAAGCGGTTTACATTCATTCCTAAGACACAACCCGACTTCCTAGGGACTACCCTTGACATAAACTTACTTCTTGAGCTGGTTGTGCCATGGAATTCCATTTGTCACTTTGTCTTAGATTACTTCATCATCAAAACTTAACCTGCAACACAAGATATCCACATTCTCCCCCTTTTTGATGATGACAAAATTTTAATTCATCTTAGGTGGGAGGTTAGTTCATCAAGCAAAAAACAATGCGCTAATATTAAAGATATGTATCTAGACTCCCCCTTACTTGATGCTCCCCCTATCTAAATGCAAAGTGACAATCCTATATTTCTCCCCCTTTTTGTCATGATCAAAAGGGTTAATGCGAAACATAGTTGGTGAGTCGAAAACGCAGCTAATAGTAACAGTGAGTCCATTGCATTTTTAAAAAAATAGGCATAAACCATAAAATGACATGAGAGTCGGGTTTCAACACAAGATAGCCAAACATAAATCAATCATCAGTTCATACTTCATTCAGCTAAATGGTAACTTAATGACTCCAAGTTTTCTTTTCTTCGAATGAAAAGGAAATTTTCTTTTTGCAATGGTTTTGTAAAAATATCAGCTAGCGGTTTTGAATGCTCAACTAAACAATCATATAATCACCTTTTTCAACATGATCTCTAGAAAATGATGTCTAAAATCTATATGCTTAGTTCTAGAGTATTGAACGGGGTTCTTTGATAGATTAATTGTTTGTGTTGTCGCAAATAATCAGAATGTGATATATATATAGACACCATAGTTGAGATGTTGTTATTTACTCTATTTCCCATTATTCTAACTTGCTTACCGATTTTGTCCTCATGGAGCATAAATCAAAATCAAACAATGATAATCACATATTTGTCTAATGATCAGTAACTTATGCTTAAGATATTCTACATAAAGCACATTATCAATAGAGGTGGATAAGTCTTTACCAATCTTACCTTCACCGAGGATTCTTCCTCTATTGTTGTTATCACAAGTCACATGACCACTTTTTCTGGGGGTGAGTGTTAAGAGCTTTGTCATATCTCCAGTCATGTGCTTTGAGCATTTGCTATCAAGGTATTAATCTACCCCCATACCTTGAAGCATACCTCCAATAAGGTCAAGTTGCAAATTTTGGTACCCAAATTTCTTTGGGTCCTTGTGGGTTAGTACTTGGTAGAGTCCCTTTGGGAACCCACACCTTTTTCACAACTTGTCTTCTTCTAGCCATACACACAGATGCAAGTATGTCCTAGTTTGCATGATAATAACATCTAATATATGGACTAGTGGTGAACTTAGGTCTATAATGCACATGTCTTTTCATGAAATTATTTCTTGGAGACCTAGGATGCGCATGTTGTATGTTGGACATTTTTCCTATTGTCCATTCAAGCTCATGAATTTTCTTTTCATATTCAGCACACTTATCACATACGTAATTTGCTTTAAAGCAACTAAGACTATGATTTTCATTTCTAAGTTCTAATCTTTCCTTAGATAAAACAATAACCTTTTTGAAGATGAGCAACTGCTTTCTTAGATTGACTTAATGCCTTAGCTAGTTTTAAAGAATCATTATGAAATTCAAGAAATGCTTCATGTAATTCATCATATGCATTTTGTGAAGTTTCGGAGTTAGAATCTACCTCAGTTTCATTTTCACTATCGTGGTCGGCCATGAGAGCAATTTGAGCTTCTTCACTTTCTGAATCATCTGATGAGTCCATGTCATTGTCTTCCCATGCTATGTAGGCTTTTCTACCCTTGTTTCCTTTGGATCCCTTTTTCTTAAACTTTGACAGTTTTCTTTGTAAGTTCGGGCACTCCATCTTCATGTGTCCGGATTTGCCACATTCGTAGCAAGTTGGAGGACTTGAGAAGTTTTCCTTGCTTGAAACTCTTTTGGGTGAAGAGTTCTTCTTGGGGAAGCTTTCCTTCTCATGAACTTTTTGAATTTTCTAACCATTAGATCCATATACTCATCGTCTTCATCATCTTCATTTTCCGAATCATCACTATCATCAGGTGGATTTGAACTAGAAGCCTTGAGAGCTAAGCTTTTCTTTTTCTTGTCTTTTTCTTCATGTTCAGCTAGACGAGTGAGCTCTAACTCATGCTCTTGTAGTTTCCCAAAAAGAGTGGCGAGTGACATAGTAGCTAAATTCCTTGATTCAGCTATAGCAGTTACTTTTGGTTGCCATTCTCTATTTAGACATCTCAGCACTTTGTTGATCAAGTCTTCGGCAGGAAATGATTTTCCTAGTGAGCCCAGTTGATTCACTATGTGAGTGAAACTCTTTTGCATTTCTTGTATAGTTTCTCCTTGATTCATTCTGAATAGTTCATATTCTCGGATAAGAGTGTTTGTTCTTGCTCTTTTTACCTCACTAGTACCTTCATGAGTGACTTGAAGATTGTCCCACATTTCTTGAGCAGTTTTGCAGTTTGATACTCTGAAAAACTCATCGGGGCTTAGTGCGGAAGTGATGATGTTCTTGGCACAGAGATTATGTTGAACTTTTCTTTTATCATTATCCGTCCATTCATTTCTTTCCTTGACTATGAGTGCGCCATTAACCATGTGAGTGGGAACAAAAGGTCCATTTTCCACAGCATCCCATACATCTATATCTACCCCTTCTATGAATATTCTCATTCTTTATTTCCAATATGCATAATCTTTCCCGTTGAATCCCGGAGGACGGGGTGAATTGAGACTTTAAAAAACTTTTCCCCTTTTTAATGACTTAGATAAATTTTCGCGCACGTTTATGAAATGCACGAATTAGAAATATAAACAGTAAAGAACACAAGAGATTTATACTGGTTCAGCCACCTCCTAGTGACCTACTCCAGTCCTCACAAACCCTTTGTGAGATTTTCACTATCAAAACAAAGCTTAAAACGGGTGCTTTTAAACCCTTACAAAACTCATGCGCTCTTCACACTTAGGATCCCCCACCTTTGTGCAAGAGCCCTCAAAACAATTACAATTGACAAACAAGAGATAACCCACCCTTGTTACAATCAAAAACCCTAGAGAAATAACCCACTCTCTAGTACAACCAATTTACAAACAAGAGATACCCCACCCTTGTTGCAATCAAAACTAGAGAGCTTCCCCACTCCCTAGTATAACCAATTACAAAAATTGAACAAATTACAAGAAATAGAAATACCTCTAAAGTAGGTGAATACAACAAATTGAAGCTTCCCAACCTAACCCTTGAGAGAGATCAGCTCAAAGTGATGAAGAACGTGAAGAATGAGTGTGACAGTGAATAGATCGCGTTCTGCTTTTGAGATTTGTAGGTTGTGTGTGAAATGTGAAGCCCTAAGTCCCTATTTATAGAATATTGTAAAAAATATGACCGTTGGAAAATTTCTAACATTGTTTTTATAAGTGGATAGTCGATTGTTTGCTTAGAATAACTAGGTTGAAAATCGATTGTGTGCTTTAAGAAACATAAGAGAAGAATCGATTGTGTGCTTTAAGAAGGTAAGTGAACAATCGATTGCTTGCTTGTGGAAGTAAGTGAACAATCAATTTCTAGCTTTAAAATACCAAATCAAGAATGTTCTTTAGTTCAAAAACAATTTCTTGTAAGACATTAAGCCATTAATCTATTTCTTTAAAAACAAGTGCCTAACCTATTTAACATGCTTTTATCAATTGAAAACAAATGTTTGGTTCATTGTGAGTGCTAGTGTGTGGTGTGATTTGAGCCGATCCTCAAAAGCGGTTTACATTCATTCCTAAGACACGACCCGACTTCCTAGGGACTACCCTTGACATAGACTTACTTCTTGAGCTGGTTGTGCCTTGGAATTCCATTTGTCACTTTGTCTTAGATTACTTCATCATCAAATTTTAACCTGCAACACAAGATATCCACACTTCCGATGAAGATGATGGGTGGGGACCTAACTTTGTATTTAAGATATTACCAAGTTTATGTGAATAAATATGATTGCAGGTGACCCACTAAAAAGAGCAGAACAGTTCGAAAGGAACAAAGGTTAAATCAAACTCAACTTCTATAGAAAATGCGGTGGATAACTTGGAAGAGGCTTATGTAGACAAATTACATGTAAGTATTACTGATTAATAATTATTGTTGATGTCTACCCATGAGGTTGTTTTCTTGTACGCAGGAACCGATTTCCATTACTTAGACTCAGGGCACCTACGTCGAGATGCTATATTATATTAGATCAGCACAACCACTACAAGAAAATCGCTGATTTGCCACGGACATTTCCGTCGCAAATGTACAAATTTCCGTGGCAAAACAACATTTGCCACGGATTAGCCACGGACCAAAAATGGTGGCAAAAACGCTCGTCGCAAATCGTTTGCCACGGACTTTTCCGTGGCAAATTTTTCCGTCGCAAGCCCGTGGCAAATCCATCGCAAATTTTCGTCGCAAAGTCGTGGCAAATTTCATCGCAAATCCGTCGCAAATCTGTCGCAAAAATTTTAAAAAAAAAATTAAATCATAATTTTAATTCTCCAACCCATTCTGCCCAAAATATTACATTCAATTTTTATTGCAAAAGCAAAAATTTAGTAATATAAAGAAAAATTGGTATTAAAAATCTAACATGCAATAAAGGAAAGGCTAATAATTGGAATCGTTTACTTTACATTTTGAAAGACCTCATGGTACACAACATTGGAAGTAAAAGCACAAGTTCACAAAACATAGAAATCAGAAAACAAAAATTAAAAGAACAGTAAAAGCCTCATATAACTGAGCTAAAATGAGATCACTCCTCGATCTTGACTTCTATTGAAGTTACTTTTCCACAGCTTTGTTGTTCACCTGGAGTAGAAAGCACCAAATCTTGAGTAAGGTTAACAACAGATTGACTTGACTTATCTTATGATAAAAATCTTTCAACCTATATCAACTTCATCAACAAAATATACTTTGCACAAGCATAAATTTCAAGGCACCAGAGTCTTTGTATTGTTTCATACAAAAACAACAGTAGGCAGAACCTTTTCCTAGCAAGTTTGGTCGACTATATGGATAAAGAGATATCACAACGTCCCTTCATGAACAATATCTTAAGATTGTTTTGACTCAAATTTTTCTCAATAGTTTGTTTTGAATTCTAGCTTTCATAGGTCTCTCTTTTAACTAATGGACTATCCTCCATTTGATCTGCTTCCCAGTGCTACTATCAAGTATCAATCTTCTTCTCCACACATGCCCAAACCACCTAAGACGAGATTCTGCCATCATCTCTATATAATAGGAGCTACCCTATATTTTATCAGTTGAGCTTATGGATTTTAGACAAGATAATGACATGATACATAAGACTATTTATTGGGATATAAGACTCCTAAACAAATCACTATTACAACCAAGTAGTATGAAAACTAGTCCTAGGAGACAACCTAAGAAACCAATCCCTATTTATTGGGATATCAGACTCCTAAACAAATCACTATAATAAGTAATATGAAAACTAATTTTGGGAGATAACTCTACGAGATTATAAACAAATTCGAAAGAGAAAATAGAAGACCTTCATAGAACAACAGGAACAATAAAATAGAAGACCTGTAGCTCTAACAATAAAGTCTCATTTTATGAAAAAAAAACCCAAACAGCCAGAATTTTTTTCAAACAGCAGCAACAACAAAGCCAAACCTTGAACAGAACAGAGTGTTGGAATCTTGTTGAATTCGTGGTGGTGGTTCTTTCGATCACCGTCGAAAGTTGCTAGAGAGAGATGAGTTCGAAAGTAAACGAGAGAAGGGAAAATTAGTTATTCTGTTATTCACTGTGTCATTTTTTTTGATTACAAACTTGGTATATATTACCAAGTTGCCACTGGGCGCCTAAACACTAGCTATTTTGCGCCACCCTTACACAATTTCTATACACCTCCTCATGCCTTTTATGTACAAAGCTAAAACTAACTTTACTTATTTGAATTACAATTACATCACACCCCCTTAATTCAAATCACCTAAGCTACACATGCCAATTATGTTCTTCATTTCTTCAAGCTTCCTCGGCTTCAAAGGTTTTGTGAGCATGTCTGCAGCTTGCTCTGCAGATTTGCAATATTCTATCTTCAGCTTGTCCTTGTTGACTTGATCACGAAGAAAGTGATATTTGATTTCAATATGCTTGCTCCTTCCATGAGCTATGGGGTGCTTTGCCAAATCAATTGCAGACTTGTTGTCTACCTTTAGTACCATAGGTCTGTCATTCTTCATCTTCAATTCACTTAGCAGCATCTCAAGCCACATAGCTTGACTTGCTCCAAGGGCTGCTGATATATATTCAGCTTCACAGCTCGATAGAGCCACAACATTCTGGCTTTTTGAACACCATGATATAGGAGCTTTATCAAGCATGAATATGTAACCTCAAGTGCTTTTTCTGTCTTCAGTATCACCACTCCAATCAGCATCAGTGAATCCAATTATTTCAATATCAGACATTCTATTCATTGCAGGAAACAGAATTCCACAGTCTAGGGTACCTCTTATGTATCTCAGAATTCTCTTTGCAGCAATTAGGTGAGTTTTGTTTGGTTTCTCCATGAATCTACTCACCACTCCTACACTATAGGCTATATCAGGTCTTGAGTTACACAAGTATCTCAATGAGCCAATTACCTGCCTATATAGTGTACTGTCAACTAGTTTATCGAGTCATCATTTGTCAATTTTCCCACAGTTCTGCTGGGTGTTGTAGCGAGATTGCATTCCATCATGTTAAACCTCTTCAAGATATCAGAGCATACTTCTTTTGGTGAAGAAATATGCCACCTTTAGATGTCACAAACTCCATTCCTAGGAAGTATGCAAGCTTCCCATATCGGACATTTCAAATTCACTCATTAGCTTTTCCTTGAAGGCTTTGATTTCTTGTTCACTTTCACCGGTGACAAGGAGATCATCTACATACAAACAAATTATGATAACACCGGTTTGTATTGTCCTTCCTTAGGTACACTCCATGTTCTGTCATGCATTTTTCAAACTTTAGTTGTTGAAGGAAATCATCAATTCTCTTATTCCAAGCACGAGGTGCTTGCTTTAAACCATATAGGGCCTTGTTCAACTTCATTACCCTATCTTCTTTTCCCTTCAATTCAAACCTGTGTGCTTGCCTTACATACACTTCTTCCTCCAATGGACCATTGAGGAATGCGGATTTCACATCAAGTTGGCTCATTTTCCACTTCTTCATGCTAGCAATTGCAACTATCACCTAATAGTTTCAATTCTAGCTCTTTGAGCATAAATCTCATTGTAGTCTAAACACGGTTTCTCGCAGAAAACCTTTTGCAACTTGACTGGCCTTATATTTTGCAACCTCTCCATTTGGCTTCATCTTAGTCTTGTAAACCCATTTCACTTCAATTGCCTTCTTGTCTCTTGGTAACTTCATCATTTCCCAAGTTCGTTTCTTCCGAATTGCTCAAGTTCTTCTTCCATAGCTTTCTCCAATGAGGATTAGCTAATGCTTCTTGTAGTGAAATTGGTTCTGCTTCAGCAAGGAGGACTAGCTGCAATAGTTCACCATCTGTGTTTATGGCTGTATCAGGGAATACCTCATAGTCTTGTAATCTATTAGGCATATTCCTTTGTCTCTGTGGTCTTCTAGATGGTTCACCAACATTGTCATCATTCAATTCTGCAGGTTCTACATTGTTTGGAGCATCATTCTCTGCATTTAATTCAACTGTCACAGTCTCAGTCTCTTTCTCTCTTGCATTACTCCAGTCCCATTCCTTTGTCTCATCTATTATCACATCATTGCTGATCACTATCTTCTTGTTTAAAGGATCATAAAGCTTGTAGGCACCTGTGCTATGATAGCCAACAAATATCATAGCTTGAGACCTAGCATCAAGCTTTCTTCTATTCTGTTCAGGCACATGTCTATAAGCTAGTGATCCAAATACCTTGAAATGTTTCACACTTGGCTTGGACTCACACCATGCTTCCTCTGGTGTAGTGTCTTCTAGTCTCTTTGTAGGACTTCTATTCAAAATGTGAGCTGCAGTAGCAACACTTTCTGCCCAGAATTCATTTGGTAAGTGCTTCTCTCTCAACATGCATCTTACCATGTTTAGTATGGTTCATTCCTTCTTCTGCAGATTCCATTATGCTGAGGTGTGTATGGAGCTATCACCTCATGTACAATCCCTTCATCTTTGCAAAACTTCTCAAATTCAAGTGAAGTATATTCACCTCCCCCATCAGTTCTCAATTGTTTGATAGGCCTGCCAGCTTGCTTTTCGACTAACAGTTTGAATTCTTTAAATGTTGCAAACACATCACTTTTTCTTTGCAACAAGTAAATCCACATCCTTTTAGTAAAATCATCAATAAAGGAAACAAAATACAAGTTACCTCCATGAGATTTGACTTCAAAGGGTCCACACACATCTGAGTGAATTACTTCAAGTTTTGCCTTAGCTCTTGTTGAGATTTACAATTGTATGATTTCTGAAATTTGCTTCCCTTCACAACACCTGCTACATATCTGACTTGGCATTTCAATTAGAGGTAGTCCTTTAACCATCTTCTTTCTCTCCAAATTCTTCAAGCTATTGAAGTTCAGATGCCCCATTCTTCTATGCCATTTCCAAGCCTCTTCTTCACTAGTGCAATGTGATGGACATTTCTGTTCAAACATATTGGCACCTACTTTGAAGGTCCTGTTCTTTCAAGCGAGAGCCTTCAAGACAAAGATGTTCCCTTCCTTGTCTGCTACTACCATGAATCCATCACTCATGTTCATTGAGTAGCCTTTCTCAAGTAATTGCCCCAAGCTAAGCAAATTACTCTTCATTTGAGGTACATACAGCACATCACTCACCAGTATCTTCTTACCATCTTCTCTCCTTATAGCTACTTTGCCAATTCCTTCTGCCATCACAGCTCTACCATCACCAAACCTTATCCTTCTCTTCACAGTTTCATCAAGTTCACAAAACCAGTCTTTGTGACCAGTCATATGATTGGAACAGCCTGTATCTAGATACCACCACTCCTCTTCACCTGTTTCTTTATTTTTATCGCCATTACTAACACTTCATCACTGTTATCATCAATGATGGCCATAAGCATCTTTGTTTCTTCATCGAGTCACGTGCTAGCTGTGCTTCTTCATTCTTCTTCCTAGGTACCTTAGGATTCTCACACTCATCCGCATAGTGGCCCCATTTCGATGAGCTTATAACATCTGGATTTCATCCTTGATTTCTTCTTCTTCTTACTTACGAATTATCAATTCCTTTCTTCCGATTTCCATTCTTTGAGTCTCCTCCTCATTCTTGTTATTATTCCATTTCCCTTTACCCTTCTTGTTCTTCCAAGATTCACCTCCATTATTTCCTTTCTTCGTGATTGAGCGTCACGATTGCTCTGTCACCTTCTTTATCTTCTTTCTTGGCAATTTCTCTACTTTTTAGTTTAATTTCATGTGCTTCTAAGGATCCTATCAATTGCTCCAATTTTAAACTATCTAGATCCTTAGATTGCTCAATTGCCGAGACTACATTATCAAAGCTAGGAGTAACACAATCGTAATTTTCTACCTTCATTGCATCACTTACGACCTCACCACACACTACGCATTTGATTTGTTAGTGATACTAACTCGCTTACAAATTGTGCTATGGTTTCATTTGCTTCCATCTTCAACAAACCCAATTGACAACGCAGTGACATCAACTTCATCTTCTTCGCTTGCTTATCATGGAGTAAGTAGTTGCTAATACGCCCCACACCTCTTTTCGCGGTTTCGTATTCAATTATCTTCTCCAAAACATTCGTGATCAACACATTGATGAATCAAGAAAATTGCTTTGTCATCTTTCTTGGATTGTTCACGAAAGGTTGTTCGTTGTGCTTCCGTGGGAGCCACCTCAATGGTGTCACGCCATCTCGATTACTTCAAGCACACCTTGATACTGGGAAGACTACCTTCATCCGAGCCGCCCATCGCTCGTAGTTGCTTCCGTCGAACACCGGTAGCTTCACGGAAATTGCCCGTTGTTCGTGTTTCCTGCGTGGCCGCCATAACCTCATACTGAACCGCTTGCTCGAGGCCAATTGTTGGAATCTTGTTGAATTCGTGGTGGTGGTTCTTTCGATCACCGTCGAAAGTTGCTAGAGAGAGATGAGTTTGAAAGTAAACGAGAGAAGGGAAAATTAGTTATTCTGTTATTCACTGTGTCATTTTTTTTTGATTACAAACTTGGTATATATTACCAAGTTGCCACTGGGCGCCTAAACACTAGCTATTTTGCGCCACCCTTACACAATTTCTATACACCTCCTCATGCCTTTTATGTACAAAGCTAAAACTAACTTTACTTATTTGAATTACAATTACATCACAGAGAAGCACACCACCAGAACCATAACCAGAAATTTAGCAAGCAGAAACAAGCAGAGGGATAAAAAGGAAGCAACCAAAAAAGGCTTGAAACACGCCTTAAACTCGAGACTCACAAGCTGGAAATCGGTGCAAATTGCAATATAACCGACAGAACAGCTAATTTAGTCGCTTATAAATCCCAGATTAATAAAGTAAAACTAAACCGATATCTTCGAAACAGATAATATTGATTATGAATCTTGAGTACTTGAAGATCTTACAAGGACTACTCCAAGATAGGGAGCTACCTTTGTATAACCATTGAGGTTGATAAGGATTTGAATCTTGTCCTCGTTGATCAATTTTGCTATCATATCGCGACATGGAAGATACATCCACAAAATGCTTTACTTGATTTGAATACGTTGTCTCCATTCGGCACCATCATTTGGACTCAAGGCATAGCAGAACACCTACATATATAATTGTCAATAATACATGAAGAACAGGAGGAAGAATATTTGGAAGACAAATAGGTTGAATACCTCAACATTCTTCCTGTTGTGCATGCCAAAAACAGATCCCATGAGATGAAACAAGGGGTGATTACCAAAATCACTACTCACATACCTGCCATCCAAAAAAAATATTGGGATTTTGGTGATTACTGAAGTTACTAACAAAACAAAAGGAAATGGTTAAGATTGGGATTTTGCACATATATTTTCCATTTTGTTTGGAACACCCCTTCGCCATAGCAGATACAGAGTGTTTGGAACACATATACAGAGTGTTTGGAACACATATATTTTCCATTTTGTTTCAGATTTATATCTCACCAGAAAATGTATTGTATGCTCGCTTTTATTGTTTCATTGCAGGCACGAGATACACCTAGAGATCCTTGCTGAAGGTCCAAGAATCCAAACAAATAGGTCGGAACTTGACCGAGACCTTTGGATTGATGCCCGTGTGCTAGACTAATCCATCGCAACCCTTCACCGTGTACTAGACTAGTCCGAAGCAAAACGTGGCCATTAATACGACGATGCACTCAAGTGCTGACATGAAAAGACAAAAAACGTCTTTTCAAATACTGAAAAGTGACGTTGATGACGTTAGAGTGCCTGACATAGGTTTGTAGAAAGAAAATTCAAAAACATCATTTTCTACCTTCGTTTAAGCCTCAGTCGAAAATGACATTTTTGGGGGGCAATTTGTTAGCCTGCATTTTCGACATGCTCAATTAAATGCAGTCAACGAAGTTTGACTTGTCATTTTGCAAAGAGAAGTGTTGGTTTTCGACCTTGAGGGAATATCCCAAAAGGTGATCTTCGACTACCTCTAAGACTTAGTGGATTTGAATGTTTGAAGGCAATATTTCGACAAGAAAAGAGAACAAGAGATTAGTAGAAGTTCCAAGCTAGGAAAACACTGTCGAAGAGCATAGTGATGGTGCTATCGAAAGACGTGGCAACTACGTTGTCGAAGTGCTTAGCAGTTACTAGTTTTTTGAATTTGAATGTATTAGCCGTTGTAGGCAGTTATAGTTTCTTCCTAGTATATATAGTAGTTTTTCAGAAGAAAAACGGGTCACAATCACAAATACATATTTCTTACGCTCAAACTTCCAAGTTACAGAGAAACATGAGTTACAGAAACAAAATGTATGGATCTGTGTACCTGATCCTTTTATTTCAATGCAATTTAATTCTGCTTTCTTAACATTTCTCCTATTTATCTGTTTTCTACACTTTTGATCGAATTCAAGAGATATTTAAAGTAATTTGACAGTTTCAATATCTTTGAAATTGTCAGTTATTATTAAACGATATTAAGAACATCATGAACATTCATAACTTTCTGGAAAAACTTTAACACAAAAAGTCCTAAGATTTACTGGTTGATCGTGCAAGCAACAATAATTTAAACCAGTGGTTGTTTACCAAAATTCACGGTAAACACCCAGTCGTTGCTAGAAGGGGAGGACTGGGGTCTTGACTGCACGCGGGTGCTACCTTCAATGACACTCTGACGCTCAAGTCAGTAGTGCATGGTCGAGCAGGGTCACAGAGTGTAGATTATACTGCGTGTGGCACCTTGGCCGTTGCGAGATAAGTGGCCATAGGGCGATATTTGTGCTCCACGCCAGTGGGTTGGGCCGCGCTGGGCCTTCTTCACTAAGTTGGGCCTCTGGCCCACTCCATAACAAATGCCCCCCAAGCCTTGTCACTTATGGGCGGGCTGAGGCTTGATTCGTTGCCCCCAGTATGGCCACTCGGGACCGTCCGGTTATTTGGGACGCTGCCCCCAGCTCGGTTCTTCTGACCGTTGTGAAAGTTGTTGCTCTGAAAAATAATGTGACTGTTGAGGTGACTAGTCATTAATGACGTGACAACTGACATAATGGGTGCACTTATCGAGGTGACGCTTGGGGTTACCCAAGCGTGACTCTTCGTTTCCTCAACGCGCGAAGTTATGACGGAATGCGAAGAGGCATGTCCCTTCCTCTCGAGCCCAACACGCTGGTTGGCCCACTATATAAGGTGTGAAGTGGTTCACTCATTCGCTAATTTCCTCCGAGATTTCCGCCTCTCGCAGCGATCTAGAGTTTAGAGCGATCTTTAGAGAGCGACCTACAGTGTCCGAGTGCCCGCTCCCGTGCTGCTAATCACTTCGTTCCGTCGTCGGTTCGGAGCTTTAAGGTAATTTTGACTGACCTTGCTTTTTTTATTTCTAGTTGTTTTATTTTCTTTTTATCGTTCTTCACCTTGTGGAGGGTCCCTTCTCTTGAGTATTTGCTCGGTCCTTACTTCTTTTTCCCCTCAACAGGTTATTCTGGCGCGAACTAAAAAGACTGCCTGTATTACTGGGAGTCCACCTATTTCCCTAGCGCGCGCCATGGCCAATCCCAACCATTAAGCAACACACCCTACCCGGTCGAGATCTTCTCCGAGTTAGCAGTCTTCATTCAATTCCACAGGCGATTCTTCCACCTTGTCGGGAAGTTCTACTCGGTCGAATAAGACACCACCATCAAGGCAACCCGCCCGCGAGCTCTCTGTCGAGTGTGTCGAAGTGAATATTGAGACTGATTCCCAAATGGGTGTTGGCAATGCCGGAGTAGAAGTGCCCGCTCAAGCTAAGGTTGATCACGTGGAAGTGGTCGACGACGACCCACAAAACCCAGGAGGTCAAGATGATCCCGTGCAACTGGTCGCTGCAGACATGTCTTGGGTGTCACATAGTCTTCGTGCCAACAAAAGTACTATCCGGCTCCACAGGCACATAGAAGGGATTCTTATGACCCATTTTGTGGATAACGAAGGATGGAGGATTGATGGAATGAGCAAGGGCGAGGACATAGCGACCTAGACGAACAAACTCAAGTTCACAATGTACCGTATTGTCTTCGAAAGAATGAATATCATCCCACTTCTCAAGATTTCAGTGAAAGGTTCTCAAGTATCTATGGGTCGCTCCTTCGCAACTGAACCCCAACGCGTGGACGTTTTTACAAGGCTATGAAGACGTGCTGAGAAATTTGGGTCGGCTGGTGTCGATCAAGTTATTCTTCACGTTGTTCGAAATGAGCTACCTGAACGAGCCAGGATCTAAGGGCGCGCGGAAAGAAGCGGTGTCCTTCAAGAACCGTACGCAATACAACTTCTTCAAGCCCTATATGGACTCCTTGCCAGCTGGTTGGAAAAAAGAGTACTTTTGGGTCGTTCCTTGGTCCTCAGCGGCCATTCGACGAGTTACTGAATTACTTCCAGACGGCATGGCTTATATAGTGTCACAATTGGGCTCCTAGGCCCATTATCTAGTCAAATTTGGATCCGGAATAGTAGCCCCCCAAGTCGGTTGCACATGTTGTGGAGCCGACTTGCGAGCAAAATCTTCCTCGTAGGACATCAAAACTGTAGAAGTTAGCTAATAATGAAAGAAACAGTAGTCTGTGTAACACAATCAGACGCAGGTTACCGTCTCAATTTGTACACTAGATTGTCGGGTGTTATGAATGCTTTGTCAATAGCATTTGAGCTCCGCAACGAACATAAATTTAGATAGTGTATACTTCGTAGAAGGCCGAGGTATACATCGATCTTATGAGGAGCCCCCAAGTTGATCTTAGGCGGGCACGTCAGTGGGCCATGTTCCCTTGGTTGCTGGTATATTAGTCTCGTTGATCTATGGAGAGAGATTATTTGAGTTTTATCTTCCCTGGACGTATCAGGGTTGATACCGCGAAATCACTAGTGGTTTTCTAAGTCTGCAGCCGTTCCGAGGTGTGGACTACTGCTATGTTTTCTTTCACAAGTGTCGTAGCCTAGATTTAGCTCGGCTAAAGAGGTGCGTTTCCACGGAAGGGCGCGACTTAGGACCATATGGACGACCTCTCGTACTTTGCCAGATCCAGCTTACGGGTCGTGTCTTGATAACTCTATTTTATATAGAGTTATTCATCTATTTTAACTTAGGTTATTGTTTATTTTCAAATACATTAATATATAAATATAGCTTATTTATTAAGAAACAACATTTTAAGAATTCAAATGGATTAGGACAGTAAACTAGGCAAAATGCACATATCTTGTTAGGTTTGATGTTTTTGTTCAGTGCAGCTACTTTAGGAGTGGAAACACTGCCAACACCAGAAGTGGAAACACTGCCAACACCAAGAGTGGAAACACTGCCAACACTAGGAGTGGAAACACTGCCTACACCTGCAAAATCTAGCAGTTTGCACCAAAACATCCAAGGACCATTTTGATGCTTCCACACTTGAATTGTGACGTCATGCCTAGTCACCTGGAGCAGAGCCACTTGCAGAAGTCGGCGATAAACATAAAAATCAAGTTGCAAGGCTCACTTATCCCAAAAGACATATGGCACTTCTCCATTGGACCTCCCCTTGTGTTCTCCATGCAAGCGACCAAACCTGAGCTACTTGCTTGATTGGTTGTCTACAACTAACCATGGTTGGTCCCCTCTGTTGATCTTTCGCGCCAAAGGAAACCCCTCAATGGAGGAAAGCTTTCGTGCCTATAAATAGAGGCCATATCTTCACTTACAAATCATCCTTCATCCTTCATTGGTATTTCTTCATTTGTTTCTGAAAGGATCACTTAGTTTTAGTTTAGTTTAGTTTTAGTTTTTCTTTACGTTTCTGAAGAGAAGGAAGGTAAGGAGGTGCTTGACAACCACTCCCTTCACTTCTACTTGAAGGAAACTTGTGTAAGGAACTCATCTTGTACTTCAACTTGGGAAACTCATGCAAAAGATCTTCTATTCGAGTAATCTCTCTCCTTTTAAGTTCTTTTGCAATATTACTCATTTGATTATGCTCTTTGTAGATTCTTTCTATTATATTATGAGTAACATGAGCTAAATTCCCTTAAGTTGAGATGTTATAACCTTGTAATAAAACTTCTAAATATGTTATTATGGTTTATGTAGTGTATGCACTTTAATTCTTGTGTAATACTTCTTTCAAAGCTTATTCTGGAATTGATCACTTTAGAATAGGTAAACTTGTGGCAGCAGACATGGGCTACATTTATGAACTCAAGAATTAATAGGAATGAGTGTTTGTAACATCAACTTGTTAAACTTGTTTTAATAAGGATTGATTGTTAAAACCATGTTAAGTCCTAGAAATAGGATAACATAGTTCCTAGGGTGATACAGTAGGAGGTTAAAAAGACAAGAGTGAACCTATTTAGCATGCCTAGACATAGGAAGCTTGTAATGAAACTCTGAAGAAAGTGCTGACAAACACACACTCATGCAACTGCATTCAGTGTTCCTACATTGCATACTCCACTAAAACACTTAGAAGTGATTTGCTTGGTGAAAACATCTCAACTACTTTATCCAACTGATTCCTTACACTCTTTACTGTTTATATTGTTTTTACTTACTTTGAAAACTCCAAACCAAAAAAATAGTGCATAGTGTAGACACACTAAGTGTACACTCTGAATATACAAAACTTTACAATACATAATCCCTGTGGGTTCGACATTTCTTATCACTTTATTACTTGTGTGACTATGTATACTTGCATACTTTCCACCACACCATGGCCCGGTCTATCTCGAATGTCGGAGGAAGTGGCTTAGGAACACGGGGACGAACCCCTCGTACATCGCCAGATCCAGCTTACGGGTCGCGGCCCGGTCTAGCTCGTATGTCGGAGGACGTGGCCATCGAAGGCCACAACGTTCGAGGAGACCTCACTTAATCCAGCTTACGGGTCACAACCCGATCTAGCTCGGATGGCAGAGGGCGTGGCCATCGAAAGGCCACGACTTTCGAGGAAATTTCTACGCAGAAAACACCATTAACGCACAGAGAAACATTAGAGAGAACCCCTTCTTCTCGCTATTTGACACACGAGCTTCTGCTTTCTTCTTCAATAGCTTCAAAGTCTACCTCCTCCAAGTCTCAAGCTTCTGGAAATCCCATAGCTCCAAAATATGTGCCTGAACCAGACTTTGCTGATGAACAAGCTCAAATATGGAAGTCTAAGGTACTCATTCCTTCTCCTCCACCTAATAGATATGGTTTTCTTGGTCCACTTCCTGAATCAAAAACTGATTCTGAAAAACTTCAAGAGATTTTCTGTAACACCCCATTTCTACCCGATAATTTAAATCAAAAATCAGAGTATATATAAATCTATTCTGGTCATCTTTTGGTTTAGTGTGTTATAAAATAGTGAACTGATTGACTATGGGATTACTCAGGTAACTGATACTACTTGCAACAGGCATTGGCCACCTTTGCAAGGCTCTCAGTGATGCCCTTGTAAATACACCAGTGAAAGAAATTCTGACCTTAGTGGCGAACCACAATTTAGCCATAGTCAATTAGCACACTAATAGTATAACATAAATCATTTTTCACTAAATGGAGCGTCACATCTCTCTTTCTCATAAACAAAATCAGAATACGTAACACCATTAGATAAACTCGTAGAAATATAATTTCACATAATACAGCGGAAAATACTCATAATCTCAACAGAATAATCCAAATAATCTCAAAACAAGACGTAGAAGGCTCAACAAGGAGCAAAACAGACAACTATAGTTCATAACCCCAACCCCTAGGTGCTACGTGATCGGAGCGCATCGACTCTGGGAGTAGTGAAGGTAGAAAGCCCTCACTCATGACTACCGTGGTAAACAACAACAGAGAAAGGGTGAGTCTCGAACTATATAATAAAAGTGATAATAAGCAATATATATAATCATAGTTCACAAAGATACTCAAACACACCAATCATCACTCAATAACATACATGCACTCATGAGAATGTATGCAATGGAAGTATGCATGTGGTACCATTTGCCCTCGGCGTTCTCAATATTTGCCCTCGGCATTCTCATCAATAATGGAGTCCTCATGACTCGGCCCTCCTACGCCCTCGGGCTTCACAATCATTTTATAAGCTCTACGACGCAGTAGAATGTATGCATGAGACTCCATGTACAACACAAACACAATCTCAAACAAATTTCAATACACACATTAACTCTTACCTCGGTATTCAATCTTATTTTATAGCCCTCATGGCTTTGCCCTCCGCCCATGCCCTCATGGCATGCTCGGTCACCTCATTGTACACTCTCAAGACCATTAAGTCCCAAGGACTAATCTCCTCTAGAGTACTCAACCTCACTCAAGGACCTAAACCACCATTTAGGACCAAAACAATCATCTAGGGACCAAACTGTCACCTAGGGACCAAAACAGCACACTCTTAGGCACTTGGCAGCACTAGGCGCCATTTTCCCCACATTCGGCGCCCGCGGTGCAACACAAAGACTAGCGCGTAAACTTCAAGATTTTGCGCGCCGTGGCAACACGACACCTGGCGCCACTTTTCTAGCAATCTGGCGCCCCTCTGGGCAACACAGACCTAGACACAAACTGACAGAGCCTGATTACAGACACGATCTCGCACACGAGCACGGGACTAGGCGCCTGGCGCACAATTTGGCGCCCCATCGACCCAAAGACACTCAACACTTCCAAACCAAAAACCACTTGAGCAAAATGTTTAAAAAGGTTTTGGGTGTGTAAATACAAAATATGGCACGGTGAAATATGCCCAGAAAAGTAAGTTTCACCCAAACCACCCCCGTTACACACACAAAGTCACCCCCACCAAGACATTTTTAAAATAAGACCTGCACTCAGGAAACCACTCGAGCCAAAACACTTAAAAATGAATTTGGGGCAGTGAATACAAAAATTAGCCTGATAAAATATGTTCGTAAATGTGAGTTTCCCTCACCCACCCCATTTACACACACAAAACCACCCCACCGGGACATTTTCAAAATGACACTGCAACTGAGAAAACCATTCGAGCCAAAACACTTAAAATTGAATTTGGGCGGTGAATACAAAAATTGGCACGGTAAAATATGTTCAGAAATACAAGTTTCACTCCCGGGCCCCAAAATACCCACATTCTGGCGCCCAGACAAAGCAGCACACATCATCAAAGACTCAAGCGATTACATGCTGGCGCGATTACAAAGAACTTGGCGCCCTGCAGACAAGAACACACTCACCGATCCATCGCTCACGGTGACACAGGCGCCATTTCTCTAGGAACTTGGCGCCCTACACTTCAACATTCCCCAGAAACCTCCTGCTCACGATGCACAGGCGCACAATTCCCGACCATATGGCGCCAACCTCAAAATCCCCAAATTCTACAAATCCTCTCAAACCAATCCACATTATAATCATTCTAACACCTCCAATTTCACAAATTAACAAACAATTGCACATCCAAATCATCAATTACATCAAAATCACGAAATCATATATTATGGAACCCTAACTCAAGCTCTAAATCAAATTTACCAAGAAATTCATCAAATTCACGAAATCAATCATCATACAATCATCAATTAACATCAAACAGCCCCTATGATATACATATAACCCATTATCTCCTCTATTATAGAGTGAGACTCCCCTTACCTCAAATTAACCGTAGAGAAGGACCTTTATGGAGTCATTTAACAAAACCACCGCAACAATCCAAGCCTTCAAGTCACGAATTCTTCTTCTCCACCTCTTCTCCTAGGGTTTTGCGCCGTGTGCTTCTTTTCTCTTCTCCCTCTCTTTCGTTTTCTTTCTCTTTTGCACAAATGAGAGAAAATTCTACTTTTGGCTATATGTATATTGGGCCAAGCGCACCTTGGGCCCTTTTTACACCCCTTCTCCATTTCTTCCACCATCCCCTTCAATTAAAATAAATTACTGAATTATAAACACTATTTTATATTCTATTATAATTTAAAACAGTGTAACACTTTAAATAATTTAATCGATTGCTTAATTAAATCATTTAGGGTGTTACATTTTCCCTAGTTACCATAAGTTTGAACCTCAGATCTTTACTAAGGGACCATATGTCATGAACTTCATGAACAATCCTAATAGAGTCTTTAGGTCTTCTCCACCTGCTGAAAGTGAACCTTACCTCACTTGGCTCGACAAAATTGAGTCTAAGAAAGCTGAAACTTGGAAAGAATTAGGCATCTTCGACCTAACTCAATTGTCGAAGTATGGGCCAAAATACCAAAGCCCAATGCACATTGCTGCACTCCATTTTTGGGAGTTAACCACTAACAGCCTCCACCTTAAGTGTGGCATGCTTACTTCTACTCTCTTGGATGTAGCTGCTATCACTAGTCTGAAACCCACATGTGATGTTTTTAATCCCAATAGTACTGGCACTAAGTATCAATTCGACTTCAAGCGTGCCACTTTCAATGGGTACATCGAAAACCATCATGTCATTGATAATGTCGAACCTTATGGCTTTCCTTATTTGTCTTCTGTTCTTCGTCACTCCAAGTAGCTAAGATGTTCATCAACTTGGCCATTCAGATCCATGAAGGTCGAAATATTTGTCTTAGCAAGTTGATCTTAGGAAGCCTTTATGAAGCCTTGAACCCAATGGCAAATTGTTAGTTTCAGGACCCATTTGGCTATTTCAATTGTGGTTTATTGCCACATTTGAGTCGAAATTTGACTATTTCGTCCCTAAAGATCTTACTGAAACAGTCAACCATAGAAGGATCGAAGGAACAAGGCTAGTACTCTTAAGGCCTAGGGAAATAGGGCAAACCACAGAGCACCTTTTTTCAGCAGCCTTCGACAAGTTCCTAAATTGTACTTCTGTTAACCCTTCGATGGCGCCTTTCGCTGTCAGAATTTATGGACCAGATTGGTTTCTTAAGGAATTTCCTGCTACTTTCCTTGAGGACGAAGAAGAAACTAACCAGATATAGCAAGCATTCTTAACTCCCACCTACCTGTCGACAAGAATTGCTACTAGCAGGTCTAAATATTCTTTTGTAACATAAGCATACCAACCAAATCTGGTTGCAAGGCAATTTGGGCTATGTCAACTTCGACCTAGTCCCTTGTACAAGTCGAACAAAGATTTGAGGCATCCTGATAATGAGAAGGATTTTTGGCGTCGTCTCGACAACGCTATTAAAGAAGCCCCTACCTTCGACCCCATAGAGTCCAAACCATGCTATGCTTGTACTAAGCATTTTTCTATTTGGTGGAGGGAATACTACAAGTCCAGGGCTGCCAATGTCGAAGAGTCCATCCTGCTTTAGGAACTAATATATGCTTTTCCTTCTTCGCAGAACAAAAAGGAGAAATCTCAAGGTATGCACATCCAAGAAATTCGAGCCTTCCAAAATTACTTCGAAATAATATATGACCCTAATAAACTTGATCGAACTGTTTTTGAGGCCGCTAGAATTTTAATGCAAAAGATTGTTGCAAAACTTCCTACACTGTTTATTCCACCTTATGTGTTGGACAAATACTCTTTTGCTTTAAAAAATGATAAAGTTAAATTTCCACCTTTGCCAACTTGTAAACTAGCTTTGGCATTTCGACCACCAATGCCTCAATGGTTTTTGTGTGGTTCGACCATGGCTATAAATGATTTTCTTTCATCTCAAAAAACAGCCAAAAAAGTAGTTTCGATCAAGTATGACATACACACGTATGAGGGTCATCTTCATTTGGACATTCAACATGTTCGAGTAACATCTCCCATGGCAATAGGTGATGCATATAACTCTTACAAAAAATTTAGTTTTTTCCTTTATGCATGATTTTACTCACACACTTGTCGAATGTTTGTAGCTGTTCCCATTTACTCACACACTGTATCAAAGAAGAAAAGTGATCCAACTTCGACAAAGCAAATCAGACCCCCCCCAAACCAGAGAAACCATAAGTAAGTATCTTTACTTTCCTCTTTGTGTTTGAATATTAGACTCGACATCTAATTGTTTTATTCTTTGCAGAGTCGAAAAAGACCAAGCAGTTCCATTGTTGGTTCTACTCCTAAGATACCAAAGAAGGGTTTCTACAGTTGAATTAAGTGATGATTCAGAAGTCGAAATCCTTAACCTATTTGCTTTTCAACACATGTATTTCTATTTATTCTAACATATTTGTCGAATGTGCAGTCTGATGAATCACCAGATGTCCCAAAACAACAAACCATTGTTGACAAGACTCAAGCAGAGAAAGAAAAAAGAACAAAACATGCTCAGGATATCCCCAAGACTCTTTTTCCACAGAAACTCGTCGAAAAGCCACAACCAACCAAAAAAACACCTAAAGAGAACGCTTCAACAATTCCAGAGAAAAACCCTAAGGAGGCTGTGAAAGTCTCAAAGAAGAAACCTGAGAGTGCGCACTCCCGTGTCAAAGATAACATACCAAAGGTAATCGATCAATCTTATTCTTTTCTTTATGAGTCTTATTTCTTCATAGCGAAAAACTCACCAAGTGTTTCTTAACAGGAAAAGGAGATCACCAACGCTGAAACTCAAGGAAAGCAAACAACACCTACCTCTACTCTTTCTCCTTCGAAGGAGCCAGGAATCGACAAGAATGCTGAAGAGGAAGAAGCTGTGCAGGACAACCCTCCCAATATTATCAAAGACACCACAATGGCCGAAGAAACAAACCCCAATAATGACAATGAAACTGAAAGGGAAGTTTCTGACCATGTCGAGGAAAATGAAGGTCATTACATGGATGTTGATGAAAACCCACATGGTGGCAATGTCGAAGTCAACATACCTCTATCTCCACAATTGGAAGAGAACGAAGCAGAAGGAGACAATCAACAAGGAGATGCTGAAGTGAGCGAAGATGACGACGACCAATATGAGGTCGAGGAGGAGGAAGAAGAAGAACTATCTGAGCATGAGGATGAATCTCCAAAAGACAAAAGTCCTCCAAAGACCGTGCCTTCGACAAGCACCAGCCTTAGTCAAAAATAATTATCAGAGTTAAAGAGCAAGAATCCTCTTGAAGCTCTCAAGCTGCTGACGAGTGGTAGGTTTTCGACTGAGAGCAAGCAAAGAACTTCAACTGCTTCTGGTGGTGGCGACTCTGCAAGTTCACAAGAAGACATGGTGAAAGAGCTCCGAAAAATGTTGTTTGAAGTAGTTCTGTTTAAGGCCATTAAGGATGATCACATGATCACGTTCAAAATCAAGGCCTTACTCAACAAGCTCAACACTCCTGCCTCCAGCAAATCTCTTATAGGCTTCATTGACAAATTCGAGCCTCTTCTGGAAACAATCACCAGGGAGATCAAGAAGAAGAAAGAGATTGCTGTGAACAAAGAGCGTGAAGAGAAACTCCAAAAGGAAGAGTGGGCTGCTGTCGAAGCCTCCAATGCCAAGATCTCTGAACTGCAGGCTCAAGCAGAACAAAATTCGAAAGACATAGTTGATTGTGATGCTGCCATTGCCAAGTACCAAGAAAAAATCAAGGCTTTGCAGCAAAAGAAAGCTTCGATCCAAAAGAAAGAAATCACCATCAATGAAGAAGCAGCTGCAGCAATCGAGCATTTTTAGAAGGCTACTCAGCATGAAAGCCCCAAAAATTTGTCGAAAATGAAGCACTCATCAATACAATACTGGAGCACTCTAGGAGTGTCTTGCTAAAAATGAAAATGAACCTTCTACAAAAATGAGTCTTGTACTTTAACTTTTAGCTCTTTTGTTTTTGCCTTTTGTAATTTCGACCATCGTGTTTTCGATAATGTACTCTGGCATTAATGCCATATTTAAGTTAACTTAGTTGTTTTACTCTTGCATTATTTTAATTTCTTGTAGCATTGGCTTATACTTTTTCAAATATTTACCATTTATACGCAAAATTTGAATATCAGCGCCTAACTCTTCGATTTCATAAGAACCATTAGAAAAAACTTGCATAATTTGAAATGGTTGTTGCGTCAAAGACACACTTAGAGCAAGTGTACTCTTTCGCAGAAGTAGTATAAAAGATTATCGTCTCCACAGGGATTAATTAACAAGTACAAAACTAATCAAGATATTCTATTGTTTAGACGAACCAATAAAGTTGAGTGTTATAGAAACTAAAATAAAAAGAACTAATTAACAATAATTAAAATGCAATATTAAAGCAATGGAGAGAGGCCTAGGGTCACGGTTTCACTTGCAAGCTTCGATTCCCCTATGTCTACTTCTATTTGAATTCCCTTATTTTATTTAATTACCAATCCCTTTACTAAAACTATTAATCCGTTTGGTCATTCGCGATTAATATTCTTTTTCCTAAATTAACCCTTGTTTGGTCATGCAAGAATTTAAATTCAAGAAAAGCATAAAGAACAAAAAGGTTGAATGATTGGAAGACTAAATTATGGTTTGGTCATGCCCTAATTATAGCCCCAATTATCCTATAGGTCCACCAACTAATTGCGATCACGATCACGATCAACTAATTGATTATAAACATGCAAAGGGTAGCTAATCCTAATCATGTGATAAAAACAATAGGACAATATTAATTAAAATAAAAATAGGAATTCAAATCAGAAATTAGAACATGAAAGGTCTATAAATTGCAAGATCCACCTAAGGCGCAGAAGAGGACTTAGGTATCCATAAATATCAAGAACAATAAAATAGAAATTAGAGTCATGAATTACGAGAGATAAAAATAACCAGGAAATTAGAAGAATTATTATTCAGTCTTCACTTTTTTTTCGCGCTCAGGAGAGCCTCTCTCGCGGTGTCAAAAGTGCACCCAAAATCTTTCTCTCTCACCTCTGCGTGGTGGTGTCCGATGCGTGGTTTTTTTACTGTGCGGCTCCTCTTCTCTATAATAATGCTCCGCTCCCGGTATTATGTGTGTCTCCTTGCTTTTATATTGAGATCCTAGGGTTCCGTGATTTTCCTTTCTTTCTCACTACGGCACTATTCTTTCTTTTTATCCAAGTTTGTCTCACGTGCCTTATCTTAATTGTTGTGGTCAACACATGTGCTAGCTGATGGGTTGCTAGCCTTTTGTTGATTTCATGTGCTTTAAGCCCTTTTTCTTCTCTTTGTCAAATCTATGTGATATATATATATATATATCACATATTTAATTTATATTCTTTTTTCTCTTTTCTACAAAACAATAGTAAATTAAGTTCGATAATTTATATAATAGATGATAATTGCTCTAAAAGTATCCAAAAGTATATCTAAAAATGCACTAAATTGGAGTTTATCAACTCCCCACACTTAACTTTTGTTTGTCCTCAAGCAAATTTCCTGCTCAATAATTTTTTCAAATAAATAATAGAGATAGCCAAATAAGGAATCCAAAATTAAAGCACAATGATGCATAATAGACAATATAGCACATATGAGATGTCAAAAGGTTGCCCAATTAGAGGCTCATATCCCTGAAGAATACATTTTTGTGAACAATGACACTCGCTCACAATCTCTCTAAGTGTTTAGGGACTAGTGAAAATATACACTCAAGTTTCAACAAAATGCACATTACCATAAGCTTGTAATTTGACCAAATCTCCACTAAATAGTTTACATGCATGCAAAAGATGGGGTTTCATGGGTTGTAATGGGGCCAAGGTTAAGTCATGTAAGGTAGGAATAAGAAGAAAGGGATAATCAAAGGGCAAAGAACAAGAAATAGTAACCTTTGAAACCAAACATGGAGCTTCTATCTATTTTACAAATTTTGTCAGGACTCTAAATTAATTTCACTCTCATTCTTCAATCTTCTTCTATTGAATCAACTCTCTTTGATTTACCTTTTCTCTTGAGTAGACTTTTTTTTTTTTTTTTTTTGCCCTTTGGCTCTTGCATTCTTTTGATGTACCTTTTCCTCCTTCTTGCTTTCCTTTTATTTTATTTTTTTTTAATTTATCTTTCTATTATTTTTTTTTTCATTTTTTTTTTCTTAGGAGGAAAAGATAAGTACATGAAAATTTCCATTTTGTTTCCTTTGTAAGAAAAATTCTTGTAAGCACATGATTCACTACTTTTGTTTTCTTCATCCTAACAAGATAGACAACTAAAGTATAGGACGGAATTTCCGTCTTGACAATATAGGCCACTAAAATTTAGGACAAAATTGTAATTTTCAATAGTTGCTCCACATTCAATTTCAATTGGTTACCAAAAGAAAGAAAAAGAAAAATATATTTGGGTACCAAAGAACAAAAATATAACAATTAGGCTCAAAAAGGGGGCAACTAGGGATAAATTCAACAAACAACTCGTGGCGAGAAAAATACCTAAATTCCCAAATCTTTTACATGATGCAAATCAATTTTCGCCTTGAAATGGTCAAAAGACAAATTCTAGAATGTAACAAATTGGGAAACACACTCATAGAAAGAAAAGGGGTAAAATTTATGATTTAGTATCAATCCCTTATATAGGCTCAGATCTCACATTTAGAAGCTAGTTCACAAAAAGTACTCAAGAGGGACAAATGCCAATTATCAGCTTCCTTAGGACATCCTCACAGTTACAATTAAGCACAAGTTTGTCAAGTAAATTAATTATGGGATCCCCTAAAGGCATAATCTCTATTTTTTTTCAATTTAAGCATAGTTCATGCAAAACAAGCTAGAAAAAATGCTATCAACATATGTAGTGGGTATATGCATTAATAGAGATCAAGTAACAACATATAATATCCTCCCCCACACTAGCATGAAGCATGGTCCTCAATGCAAAATATTAGATTGACACAAAAATAAATAAATGAGAGAGAGAGAGAGTAAGAGTGACTTCCCTGAGAGAGCTTGTAGTTGGAGTTTGTTCCTAAAAACAAAAGAAAACAAAAAGAAAACAAAAATAACTGAAAATAAAACACAGGTTGCCTCCCGGGAAGCGCTTGTTTAACGTCATGAGCCTGACGATAGTTGGTGCTCAATCAGGTGGCTCTCCAAGAGCAAATTTTACATCTAACGCAGTGCATCTTCTTAGTTTTCTAACCATGTGATTGGCATTGTTTTTTCTTTTTCCATGTGGTGGTTGAAATTCAAAGGATTGTGGAATTCTTGTTTTATCTTCATCCACCACTATGCTAGGATCCTGCAAAATAAGAATTTTTTCCGAAAGGTCCTGCATCTTTAAATCACTAACAATGTTAGTTTCAACCACATCATCAAAATAAGGAGAGGTTAAAGAAGATAAATATTCGTTGGAATTTAAAGTTTTAATAACATCATCTTCTTTACCACTCCGTAAAGTTACCTTTCCCTTATTAACCTCAATTCAAAGCATCACCAATGGTTAAAACAACTTGCCCAAAAATTGGGGCTTTCTCCTCTTCCTCCAACTCATGAACCAATGGGGCTTTCTCCTCTTCCTTGAACTCATGAACCAATGGATCTTTTTCATTCTCCTCACAAGCGTTCTCATCAAGTATCATCTTTTATTTCAATATAACTCCCTTTAGTAGGAGCTATTATTTTTATTTGACTCCCTTGGTAGGAGTCTCTTCATCTTTCTCGAGAGATTCTTCCTCTATATTATCTTCCACGGAGAACTCTTCATCACTCCTAAGAATATTATCTTTGTATTGCTCGGTTTGTGAATGAGTTTCTTGGGCCTCTTGAGATAATAAAGCAATGATATTTGAGATATGACCATTTATGACTCCAATTTGGCCTCCATGCGGTCAAACTTTGCATGTATCCGCTCCAATACATCATTGGTGTATGGTATCTCCTCCTCTTGCCTTTGCACTTGTAGTGGCTCATAATTATCCCAGTGGGAGGAATAAGGAGGTGGCTCATAGTCATCACAATAATCCAAATAAGGGTCATAAGGAGGAGGATAAATTGGGATTTGCACTCGAGCCACATACCAATATGAGTTCTCTAAATTTCTTTGAGCCTCTGCCTCTCTAATATAATCTCCAAGGGTCTTAACCATGATTTAGACTTTTATCTGCAAAACAGGTGAACTGCAACAATCTCTTTGGAAAGTATTAGCAATTTTTTTTTAACTTTTTAATAAGATAAATAAAAAAACAAAATTAAAAACTAAAGCACACAAAAAAAAATGTCTAAAGCAATAAAAATCTTTTTCGTTTAATATTGCTAAATTAATCCCAACAACGGCGCTAAAAACTTGTTGCGTCAAAGACACACTTAGAGCAAGTGTACTCTTTCGCAGTAAGTAGTATAAAAGATTATCGTCTCCACGAGGATTAATTAACAAGTACAAAACTAATCAAGATATTCTATTGTTTAGACGAACCAATAAAGTTGAGTGTTATAGAAACTAAAATAAAAGAACTAATTAACAATAATTAAAATGCAATATTAAAGCAATGGAGAGAGGCGCAGGGTCACGGTTTCACTTGCAAGCTTCGATTCCCTATGTCTACTTCTATTTGAATTCCCTTATTTTATTTAATTACCAATCCCTTTACTAAAACTATTAATCCGTTTGGTCATTCGCGATTAATATTCTTTTTCCTAAATTAACCCTTGTTTGGTCATGCAAGAATTTAAATTCAAGAAAAGCATAAAGAACAAAAAGGTTGAATGATTGGAAGACTAAATTATGGTTTGGTCATGCCCTAATTATAGCCCCAATTATCCTATAGGTCCACCAACTAATTGCGATGACGGTCATTGATCAACTAATTGATTATAAACATGCAAAGGGTAGCTAATCCTAATCATGTGATAAAAACAATAGGACAATATTAATTAAAATAAAAATAGGAATTCAAATCGAGAATTTAGAACATGAAAGGTCTATAAATTGAAGATCCACCAAGACGCAGAAGAGGACTTAGTGTATCCATAAATATCGAAACAATAAAATAGAAATTAGAGTCATGAATTACGAGAGATAAAAATAACCCGGAAATTAGAAGAATTATTATTATTCGAGTCTTGACCTCTTTTTATAACAGAGCTCTCTCTCTCTGCGGTGTCAAAGTGCACCCAAAATCTTCCTCTCTCACCTCTGCGTGGTGGTGTCCGATGCGTGGTTTTTTTTACTGTGCGGCTCCTCTTCTCTATAATAATGCTCCGCTCCCGGTATTATGTGTGTCTCCTTGCTTTTATATTGAGATCCTAGGGTTCCGTGATTTTCCTTTCTTTCTCACTACGGCACTATTCTTTCTTTTTATCCAAGTTTGTCTCACGTGCCTTATCTTAATTGTTGTGGTCAACACATGTGCTAGCTGATGGGTTGCTAGCCTTTTGTTGATTTCATGTGCTTTAAGCCCTTTTTCTTCTCTTTGTCAAATCTATGTGATATATATATATATATATATCACATATTTAATTTATATTCTTTTTTTTCTCTTTTCTACAAAACAATAGTAAATTAAGTCAGTAATTTATATAATAGACAGTAATTGCTCTAAAAGTATCCAAAAAGTATATCTAAAAATGCACTAAATTGGAGTTTATCAATGGTCCTTCCCAATTTGGAGGCTTCGACAGCAAAAGTAAGTCCCCCAACTTGCATAAGCAAAACAACTTTCCAAACTAAGGACATCTAACGCAGCTAACCTTTCCTCATCTAAATCAACTAATTCATCTAACATCATATTCCAATAATAATCTGATGATATCTCATATTGTCTTTGAATCCTAGTTGATTGTAGATAAATTTCGACTGGCAATACTGCATCATGCCCAAACGTAAGTCTAAATGGAGTAGTACTAGTAGACTCTCTAGGGGAATTTCGACATGCCCACAATATTTGGTCGAGAGTTTTGTGCCAATTTCTTGGCTTTTGCCCAATATGCTTTTTTATCAAGTTAATGATAATTTTATTGGATGCTTCTACTTGACCATTGGCCTGCGCATAATATGGTGTCGAACTTAACAACTTAAACCCTGTTTCAGAGGAAAATTTCACCATTTTTCGACCAGTAAAGACTGAGTCTTGATCTGTGGTAATGGTTTCTGGAATCCAAACCTATATAAGATATGGCTTTGAATAAAACTCATGACTGCCTCTCGGTCAACATTGGCCAAGGAAATAGCTTCGACCCACTTAGTAAAGTAATCAATACCCACTAATATATAACGGTGGCCTTTCGACGAAGTTGGCTTAATTTCACCAATTAGGTCTAAAGCCCAACCTCTGAATGACCAAGGTTTAACTATTAAGTGCATTTCACTTGCAGGCACATGTGGAGGTCTTGTGTGTCTTTGACACTCTTGGCAACCCTTTGCAAACTCTATGCAATCTTTCAGGATAGTTGGCCAATACACACCTTATCGAAACAATAGCCAATTCATCTTGTGACCTGCTTGATGTGTCCCACAAGCACAACTATGAGTATTGGATATTGCTAAATAAGCCTCGTTCTCACTTAGACATTTAAGCAAAACTCCTTCAGGAGTCTTTTTGAACAATTCATTTCCAATAAACTCATAGCTTAAAGCTCTGTACTTGGTTTTTCGACTAGTTACTCCTGTTGAATTTTCCAAGTATTCGACAATTTGTCTTCGCCAATCATTATTTGGCATATTATCAATGGCAAAAACTTGAAAATTTTGAATCTAACTTGTTTTCAATTTGGGGTGATAACACTTCTGACTCCTCTGCCCCCCCAAGTTTTTGCTTTGACAATTGTGTGGTGGAATTGTCTGTCGAAAAGAGTTTCTCTTTTATTTCTATTAACTCTTGCAATTTATCTTTAGAAACTCTATAACCTGATGCAGTCTGTGCCAATTCATTTGCCTCTTGCTTGTCAATTCGAGGCACATGCTTGATGTCAACTTGAGTAAATTGTTTTAACAATGTGTTGGTAGTAATGAAATACTTTATTAAGTTTTATTTGATGCACCTGTACTCTTTTGTTAATTTCTTCACAATTAATTCAGAGTCTCCTCTGGTTTCGACAGATTTTGCCCCCAACTCTAGCAGTATTTCAAGGTCTGCTATTAAGGCTTCATATTCAGCCTCATTGTCGGAGCAATGTCCTTCAATTTTGTATTTAAATTTCGTTGGTATCTTTGTTGGAGATACTATTAGAACTCCAATTCCAGTACCATTTTTATGGCTAGATCCATCGAAGTATAACTTCTATGGTTGACTGGTTCTTGGACCAAGGAGTGATCCACTATGAAGTCAGCCACAACTTTCCCCTTTACTGCTTTCAAAGGTTGATACGTGTTATACCCCAATTTTGTCCGAGTTCTTATATCATTGTAATATTTTTTTATTTTATTAAGTAGTGTATGTGCAACAAACGTTTCTATGTACTCAAGTAAAAGATAAGTAGCTTGTGCATATCAACCACAATTAATATAAAGTTAAAATAAAGATGCATGATTTGTTCTTGGTCAATCATCCCACATGTTATTTCCTTTTGACCCTCTTTGAGTAATTGAAAAAGCAAGTGAAGCAAAGCACAAAAGCTTACAAAACAATAACAAAAAGATGAAATACCCAAATCTGCAGCTCTATTGCGAAGGCAATTTCTCTCTCCTCAGACCTCTTTTCGACGATCCGAACGGTGAAAGTGGAGATATATGTCTCACGAACCTACTGTCAAAAAATGAAGATGATCAAATGGTTAACGAATCCGGAATCGCACTTTTACGGTGAGGGGTTTGAGAAAAACGGACCAAAAACTGCAGCTATTGCGAAGGCAATTTCCCTCCTCAGACCTCGTTTCGACGATCCGAATGGTGAAAGCGGAGATATATGTCTCATGAACCTTGTCAAAAAAGGAAGACGATCCAACGGTTAACGAATCCGGAATCGCAATTTTACGGTGACAGGTTTGAGAAAAACGGGACTTGTGTTTTAAAGGGGAATTGCTTTCTCTACCTTGTTTTAGTCCCACATTGCTCACAAGAAACAAGAGCTCCCTAGCAATTGTATATAAAAGGGGTTGAGAGGTGAAGATTAGGGGGGGAGATCATTGGCGGGTTAAGTGATCTTTTGGGTGAAAGCGTTAGCCGCCCATTTCACTAAAAACCTGTCTTTGATCATTTAGTCGTTTTGAGTCGGCTTTCCAATTCTCAAAGCGGTTCTTGCGGTCTTGGGGTCAAAATGGACCAGATTGGAGTCCGGTTTGCTGCTCAGTCCGGTTCGGCACTCGTCGAGTCCAGGTTAGTTTTGTATTTATTTTGTTTATTTTTATGTACATTTTATTTATCATTTATTTGTAATATAATCTCTTTATTTATTTATTTATTTATTTAGTTCTGTATTTATTTATTGTTGGCTAAATTACTATTTTGGTCCTTTATTTTTGGCCTTGATTTCATTTTGGTCCTTTATCTTTTTTTTTTTCTCGTTTTGGTCCTTTATGTTTTGATTTTGTGTCAATTTGGTCCTTTTTGTAGTTTCCGTCCAAAATGACAAAAAAAGGACCAAATTGACACAAAAAAAGGACCAAATTGACACAAAAAGGACCAAATTGACACAAAACTGAAACATAAAGGACCAAAACGAAAAAAAAAAAGATAAAGGACCAAAATGAAATTAAGGCCAAAGATAAAGGACCAAAACAGTAATTTAGCCTTTATTGTTTATGTATATATCTATTCATATTTATTTATGTATATAGTTATTTATTTATTTTTTAGCCTAGTCTTTATTAATTATCGTTTTTGTCTTTTTATGCACAAATTAGTTTATTTCTTCAAAAATCAAATAAAGACTAAGTCGGTTTGTACAACCCAGGGTTAGTCATCATCCTGAGACCAATGAGTCAGCATGCTGATCAAGTAATCCTAAAAACTTATAAAAATATGAATAAATTATTTTTCCTAAAAATAGGGGACTAAGTCGGTTGTACAATCGGGTTAGTCAGCGTTTTAGGACGAGTGGGCTGTACAGTTCAAGAGTCCTAGAACACCTATTCTAAAACCAACCCACCTCACATCAAACCAATCTCTCTCAAAAACACAAAAAATCATTTTCAAAAAGTAGGGGACTATGTCGGTTGTACAATCGAGTTAGTCAGCGTCCTAAACCCGAATTTTGCCCTTAAACTAGAATTTCGGTGGCGGCTTCCTTTCGAACTTCGAAGAATCCATTCCCGGATTTTTCGGTCGCTACAATACGTCAATGAATATTCAGATAAAGCTAAAGCCCATTTACCAATTCTACTGTGTAGTATTGGTTTCAACAACATATGTTTAATTATATCATAATGCGAATAAACATACACATCAATAGGCTTTATATATTCCTTCAATTTTGTACATGAAAAATACAAACATAGGCATAGTTTCTAAATTGGATGATATCTTGTTTCTGCATCATTCAATATTCTACTTAGATAATAAATGGCTCTTTTGATGCCATTTTCACCCTCTTGTGCTAACATGCTACCTATTGACAACTCTGATGCTGCTATGTACAATTTCATGACCTTATTCCTAATAGGGGGAAGCAACATAGGTGGTTTAACTAAGTAAGACTTGATCTCGTCGAAGAATTTCAGTTCTGGATCCCATCTGAACACTTCTTCTTTCTTTAGTCGAAGCAATGCGAAAATACTTGAGTCTTGCAATTTTGGTTTGAGATAAACCTTCTTAGAAAGTTGATCTTTCCTAGTAGAGACTGTAACTCCTTCTTTGTCGAAGGTGGCTTCATTTCCAAGATTGCTTTTGTCTTATTTTGATGTATTTCAATGCCTTTTTTGTGCACAACAAAGCTTAAGAAATCACCTGCACGAACTCAAAAGGCACATTTGATTGGATTCATTTTCAATCCATATTTTCTCATTCTTTCGAATGATTGTCGAAGGTGGTCTAAGTGACCACTTTCTGATGAAGACTTGACAACAATATCATCTATGTACACTTGCATAAATTCTTTTATAAAATCATGAAACATAGAGTTCATTGCCCTTTGGTATGTTGCACCAGCATTCTTAAGGCCAAATGGCATTACTACCCATTCATAAACGCCCAAGGCCCCTGGGCAACGAAATGCTGTTTTTGACACATCTTCTTCAGCAATGAAGATTTGATTATTTCCTGAATAACCATTTAGCATGCTCAAATAATCAAATCTTGCTGCTGAGTCGACCAACATTTCTGCCACTGACATTGGATATTCATCCTTTGGCGTAGCATTGTTTAAGTCCCTAAAATCTATGCAGACTCTAAGAGTCCCATTTTTCTTAATTACAGGAGCTATATTAGCTAACCAATCAACATACCTTGCAGTTTTTATGAACTTGCTCTTGAGTAGTCTTTCGATCTCTTCTTTGATCTTTGACAAAATTTGAGGTGCAAATCTTCTTGGTGTTTGTTTTATTGGCTTCTTATCTGGTCAAATTGGCAGTTTCAACTCCACTACTTCTCGACTCAACCCAGGCATTTCATTGTAATCCCATGCGAAGAAATCTTTGTATTCCTTCAAAAGCTTTATTGTTCAATCTCTCAAGTCTTTGTCGATTTTAGCACTGATAAATTGTGGCCTCCTTATGGAGCCATCTCCCAAGTCAATTTCTTCCAAAGGATCCTGTGCTTGAATCTTCTTGGTCGAACCCATTGGGTTCTTTTCAAAACCTAAAGGCTCATCATCATATATACAATCAAGCCTTTGTTCTTCGACCAAATTTACTTTATCATTGGTTTCAACGGTTTCATTAGCCATTTTCTGTAGCATTGCAGCTTCTAAAACCGCCTTTTATTTATTCTCGGCCACGTAAGCCGTAATTCTTTCCCATGCACTGGGCTTCGACATCATTAAGTATCTAAGGTCCATCCCACCCAGTGGGTTTAACAAAACCCTTAGGGTAGTTATCTTCGCCAATCACCTCCCTTTCCCATATAAATCCATGAGTAGGGTGAAGGTATAGTGAAGCATAAACATTGTCTTGTGGTAGTGATCAACTTCTGCCAAGAAATAGCTTTAATTACCTTCCACATTTTTGACTAAACCATCCTCTCTCCAAATGGAGATTCTTTGGTGTAGAGTCGAAGGTACTGCTACTACTCCGTGTATCCATTTGTTGTGCGAAAAGGTGATGTGCAAGTATACACAATCGTAACAAGTAATATAATGATAAGTAAAGATCGTCTCCACAGGGATAGATGTTAATTTTAAAGTTTAACTTACACAAATACTAGTGAAACAAATAGCAAATATATATGGTCACAAGTAACAGTAAAAAAAGTATTTGAATAGGACAGTAAAAGAGTAGTTCAAGTATGAGAAAGATAAGTTGGACTGCTTGTTACTAAGTAAATCCCCAAAAGCAAGGCGTTATAACATCAGATGCTATAACGTTAAGCGTTGTAGCATATGATTGTGTGCCTTTCAGTCACTAACGCCAGGGTTTTGTTACAAGATTCCTATGTCTAGGTTCTAAATAAGTTCACCCCTGTATAATAAAGAACCCACAGCTTTTGCCTTATGAACTATTGCTTTCCTATGTCTTTCTTAAATGTCTTTAAACAACTTTTCATTCATATCAATCTTTGAGTTCGATTCATGGACCATGTCTGTACCCATGAATATACCCATTTTAGCTGATCAATTCTAAAATAAGTTTGAAAGTATTAGAATGCAAAGATTGAAACGCAAAACATTAGATGTTATAAATACAATACTAAAGGTTCATCACAAAGCTCAAAGCAATCCAACTACAAGTGTTTAGCTCATGTTGAGCATCATCAACAAAATACAAGTTAAATAATTCATATTACCGTAAACAAGAAGAAGAGAAACGGTTGCAAAAGATACAAACCGAAGGCTCCAACTCATAAACAGAGACGACGCTATAACGTCAACTTAACAGCGATAAAAACGGTAAACAATAACATAAAAATAAAAGCTTGAAAGTGTTTCAATGGAGGAGAAGGTGTCAAGTTTTTCTTCCCAAAAACTCTCTCTATCTTCAAAGGTGGGAGGGAAGTGGTGAAGTAGTAGCTTGCTTGTGTGATTCCCTAAAAAGGTACAAAAGGTGATGGACACCTCTCACCAACCAAAGATATTCTCCACTCATTAAATGCCAAGTGTCCCTCGCTAGCCAATGAGAAGCCGAGCCTGTCCGCGTGTACAACTAGCACAGTGTACGAAGATTTGGCTTAAACTGATTGGCGCCAAAAATGAACTTTTTTGTCTTTGATACTTAGTTGGTTCTGCCTTTCACCGTTATAACGCTTGACGCTGTAACACTAGCAAACACATTAAAACTCTCACAGGGGCACCAGATGTGCCAAATAATTAGCAAAATAGTGTTCAGCCCTTCTTTATCTTAAACTAGCAAAGAATACTAAATAAGACACAATTATTGCTTGAGATCTTACTTTGATTTAAGAAATAAAGGTATAAATAACTCATATTAATATGAGTTATCACACCCCCAAACTTAAACCATTGCTTGTCCTCAAGTAATGACACTTGACTAAGACACAAAACTAACACATATATACAGAACATGCTACACAATCAGTTCTACTTTCTCTTGCTCAACTATCTATCAAACAAGTTCTCAAGGGGCTAACCTTTCAGATTCACACTCACACACACACACACACACACACACGCCATTACATTCTAAAACTTCCAAGCTTATTACTGCTCAATTGTGCGTGTGATCTCTGACTCATCTCAATTCCTAGCTAGATTTGAATTTCTCTTAGCCTTGGAAAGAGTGGCTTTCTTTTGGTGGAATCAAAAACTTTTTCAAAACAGTGACTAGGCTAACAACTTCACACAGAAATAGAGGATTTCAGGCATGACAAAGGGCTTAAACAGGTACTTCAGGTCTATGGTCAGTGTTCCTAACTATTGACAACTAACAGCAACGTTATAACGTTTGATGCTATAACGCTGAAACTTATGATGAACAGATTTCTTAACTGTAGCCCCTCATTACTGGGCTCCTTTAGCTTTTTTTTTTTGATAATAACTAGCCTTTTTGGAACAACCCAACTTTTATTTCGGGTAGCTACAGCCTATTACAATAATATTTACAATACACAAGATTTCATTGAATTCATGAGTCACTGACCACCCTAAGATCTTTGTACCTAGCCTTAATATATCCTGATCACCCCCAAACTTAGCTTCAAAAGCTCTTCAAGTTTTTAATCAAGCATTGATTCCACCTTGGTTAACCAGGACTCACTCAAGTATCAGATAGTCCTAAGCTAACTAAGTTTCTACTTAAGCACAGAGATACTTTTTGTGTAAAAGCAGCAATAAACAAATATATTGTTAAAGCAAGGCTACTCTACACTTTTTTTTTTCACACAATCATCACTAAAATTAGTCCAAACAGAACATATTCACTGATTATCAAACTGAAAATAGTACTGATCATGCATTTCTACCATATTTTTGAAATTTTTCATATTTTTGACTCTTTAAGTCGATCCTACCCCCCAAAAAAAGACCAGCAGTGTCCTCACTGCTTTGAGCATTAGAGGGAGAGGCCTAGTGCTCTAACAGAAACAAACACTAAAATTGAAAAATAGGTTCTAAACATATTGTGAGGCGTGTGAACAACGCTATAACGCCTCACAGGTTTATTGAATTGAAACAACTACACACATCCTGATATTGAAGGGCTAAACTACTTTTTAGTAAGGCCAGACCTTGTTCTGGCAATGACTCTCTGTGGTTGTGCTGGAGTTGCAGACTTGCCCTTTTTCTTTGTTGGCTGCTTTTTCTCAGACGCTATAGCGTCACCCACTATAACGTTGGCACTTGATCCTTCAGCTTCTTTGTTGGCTATCATTTCAGCCAACTTGAGGGCCGCTTCCTTCTCTTGCTCAGAAATCACTGCCTCAACAGGTTGGTCTCCAGTAGGAGCATCGTCTTTGGCTTCTTCTTCAAAAACTTCTTCAGCATTGACTGTTAGCTTGTCACCAGGGTTCCTCCTTGCTTCTGCATATGTGGGGATCCTTTTCTGGGAAGCATGCTTCTCCTTCAACACATGATCTAGAATTGCAGTGGAAATGTGGCCTTCCACAATGGCCTTGTCAGCAGCTGCAGTCACATCTTCTGCTTCTTCTTCAGTACCTGCAATATTGTGAACCTTGGACTTGGGACTGCGGTTGGCCTTTTGCTTAAGTCTTGGTGATTTGGTTGCAACAATCACCTCATCAGTGGGAGCCAACTGCTCAGAAGACGTTATCACGTCAGGCGTTATAACGCCAGCAGTCTCAGCATCAACACCTTGGGATTGTTGTTGTTGTGGTGGAATCTCAGGAGTTGGTTCTTTGGTGGATATTGGGGATGGTGTTTGGTTTTGTGTATGGGGTTGGCTAGAGGTAGGAGATGGTTGTTTTTGTATGGTGGGTGAGATGGTAACTGTTTGGTTTTGTGTAATGTTGGGGATTCTGATTGTGGGGTTTCAGGAACAACTTGGGCATTGGGTGGTGGAGATGAGATTAGTGGTGATTGGGGTCTGGTAGGGCTAGGTGTTGGGTTAGCTTGAATTTCATCATCCAACTTCTCACTGTCAGCATCATCTTTCTCGGGATTTTCTTCTTCAGAACTTCCTTCTAGTGAGTCATCCTCATCCTCAGTGTCCCTTACCTCCTTCATGAGATTTCTTGTTTCTTCTTCATCTTCCTCACTTATGCTTTCCAAATCTTCTGTGTTCAAAGACTCTTCACTGCTCACTTTCTTTTTCTTCTTAACAGGACTTTTGACCTTCTTCAGAACTGGGCTTCTTGCTCTCTTCTTCTTGAGTTCATCAATAGCAGCTCCTTTTGTCATCCTTTCATCTCGAGGCAAATCTTCTCCACACCTTCTCAATCACAGCTTTTTCCCATCCAAACTGAGCTTTCACAAATTTGCAGAGTGACTGATGCTTCTTCTGCAGATGATTTAACGCTATAGCGTCTTGCGTTATAACACCGGCCCTCTGTCTTGGCTTGAAAATTGCCGGAATGGCCCTAGTTGGGGATCTTCTCTCATCCCTTGCTTCTATCTCTACATCAGCATTCTTGCACAACTTAGTAATTAGGCAAGGAAAATACAAATAACCTTCTGTTTTCACTTTGCATTTTTCAATCTCTTTAGCTATTAACCTCCCAACATCAATTTTCTGGCCTTCCATGATTGCATCTAGCACGATGAGCCTTTCCTTCTCCACAAAGGTGGTGTGAGATGTGGGCACAAGAGAGTGTCTGATAAAGGTGAACCACATTGAAGCTTTATCATTCAGAAATGGCTTCCTTAACTTGAACTCTGACCCAAATTTCTCGCAGGTTGATTCTTCCACACATATTCTTTTTCTGACCTCTTCCATTTCCTCTCTCCCCCAGGCATTTACATTGCTTTCCAGAGCTTTCCCATGATACCCCAGCTTGAAAAATTCATTAATGGCGCTTGGGATAAAATCTACAGTCTCACCCCTAACCACAGAATAGGTTTGGGGCCTCCTTCCTTAGGGCTTGGGATTCCTTGATAAAACTCCCTCACCAAGGAGATGATGAGATCGCCTCGATGCTTGATGAAACTCCCCCAACCCAGCGCTGTAACAGTGGACGTGAAGGCGTCAGGCGCCTTATCGGTCTTAAAACTTCTTTCTGCAATGAAGTTCATTTTCCAGAAACACTCAGGATCGTTTTGGGGATCGATGGGTTTTGAAGAACTGGATTCAGCCAGTTTAGCTTTTCCAGCGGTTTTGGAGATTGATTGTTTCTTAACCATGATTGACGGTTGTGGACATGAAGAAGTGGCGTGAGAAATTAGGGGGGTTTAGGTTTAGAGAAAGAGAAGGTATTTTCTGAGAGAGGGAAGTGAGGGTGTTATACGGAGAAGAGAGGTTAGAGATGAGGGTAACAGTTCGAAAATTGGAAAAGACGAAGAGTGGGTTGAATGGAGGTTATGGGGAGTTGGGGAAATTTAGTGAAGTGACCGTTGTTTGATGGGTTAAAGTGATGGAGTGGGGGTACGTGTCAGAGCGTGCACAAGGTGGTTTGGTGAAAGGAAACTACACACGCCACGTCAGCACAAAAAGCACTTTCTCACGTAGACATATTTTTGACATTTCCATCTGACACCACACAATAATTTTATAACGCTAGTGACACAACAAGCGCTATAATGCTAATGGCTTCCACAACAACTTAAAGTGAAATCTTCAACAACACTTTTTTCACTTGTGCACAAAACAAATTAAAAACACAAAAATTGGTTAGTTAAAAACCATTGGGCTGCCTCCCAAGAGTGTTTGCTTTAAGAGTCTTCAGCCAAACTTCCTCTTTGATGTTAGAGGTTTTGAAGATCAATTGTGGTCTTGTCCCTAACCACATGCTCACCATGGTATTGTTTCACCCTTAGTTAAAAACCTTGAAGGTGGTGTTGGTTGTTTCATCATACAAGTCCACAGCACCATGAGGGTAAACTTTTACCAATTTGAACGGCCCAAACCATCTGGACTTAAGCTTCCCAGGGAACAATTTGAGTCTTTAGTTAAAAAGAAGCACTTGGCCTCCTTCTATCAGCTCCCTCTTCTGAATCTTTTGATCATGCCACATGTAACACCCCCTTACTTTTAATACTACTTAGCAAATTAAATCAGAGTTTTCAAAAACCACTCAAGGAGTGCTACATTTTTCTACATGAATTTCAACCAAGCAAAACAATATACATGATTGCGCAGCTAAACAATGTAGTGTGGTGTACATACAGCACCTCGGCCGAGAAGGAACCGAGCTCAACAAGTAACAGGTTATTAGTTACATCACAGTCAAAATAATACATGTTCCAAAAAGACATAGATTTATAATTCAAAATAAACCTACATAACAGATCACTACACGCTACTCGCCCCCAAGTGTTGTTACACTACCAGAGCAATGACGACGCCAAACCGATCGAGTGAGGACTGACCTCTACTCGGGAATACCTGCAAGTTGCCAACATGAGAGCAACATAAAAGCAGTAGGGTGAGTCTCTAAACACAAATAGCAATGTTTATAACAAACCTCATGCTAAAACAAACACAAACAGCACCTCAACTCACACAAAACAACTCGATTCGTGAGCTATGACACCTCGGTTCATACCACAAAATAATACTACAATCGAGTGCATGATTTATATGAATGATGCACCCAAACTCCAAGGGCATATGCATGATGGATCCATTAAGACCGAAGTCTTCGCTATCACCTTAGGGCCAAGACCAAGACCAGAAGTCTTCTCGCTATCACCTTATGTATACGAGCAACGCGATGGACCATGACCCATGCGAGGCGCAACGGAATAGTTGTATCACCTAAGATACTGATGGACGCCGTAGATTGATCTCATATATCGATTCGAGTCGATAACGATCCCCGGCCGCTCGAAAGACCGAGAGATTTCGTGAAAGCGTGCTCCTCCAAGCCACGTGCAAACTCGGATTCGCCAAGAGTTCGTTTAAGGATTACTGAGTTTTAGGCAACCTTTGGGCATTTTACCGCTTTTTGCACGCCTAAGTGCCCATTTCTTCGCCAAGACGCCAGTACCCCTTTTATCTTTTCGTCAAAAAAAAAAAAAAAAAAAAAAGAAGAAGAAATCAAGTTTCCCAAATGGACAAAATTGGCATGATTTCTCGAATTCTTTATTTCTATTTTATCTTGAAATATGTCTTGCGCGATTCATATTTCTTGATAAAATCCAAATAAAGAGGGGCAGCTGTCATACCCCAATTTTGTCCGGCTTAGGGTAAAACCCTAATTTCCCCCAAAAAAATAAATAAATAAAAGAAAAAGCATCATGCATTGCATTTAGGGTCCTAAAAGTCATTTCAAAGTTTCTAAAATCTTTTTGGAGTTGAAATGCACTTTTAGACGAACTAGGATTTTTAGGGTAAGGGCATTTTGGTCATTTTTTCGCAACAGGATAATTTTCTCGTCAAAAGTATGCACATACCAAAAGTACATTTTTCTTTTATCCAAGATAATTTTTGTACAATTTTTAGAGAGAATATCTTAGCCCAAAATAATTAAAATGCATTTTCCCTATTTTTTATTGCGTAAAAAATGCTAAAAGACCATTAAAATTCCCCAATTATTAAAAGACAATTTTTGTTTGTCTAGAATAATTGGGGAGGCTATTTTATGGTGCCCAAAACATGTAACACATTTTCAATAGGTGCATTCCCATTTTGCATGTCCAAAAATTCAAATTTCAAAATCAAAAATAGGAAGTGTGTCCGATAAGACAAAATACCAAAAACAAGCATTTTTTTATTTTTCTCCCTCCATGATCAGCTGATCATGCGCCACATACCCCTCTCTCTCTCTCAAAATTCTTCTACACACTTCTTTTCTTATTCACCAAGTTTTGATTTGATCTTATCTTCACTTTTGCCCATTTTGGTAAATTATTCCACACACTTACACTAACCTCTCCACCAACAAATGTCATCTTTCCTTTTGATAACATTCCCTCACCATAATACCCTTAACCCTATTCTAGATACATTTCTCGGGTGTATTAGCAAATATGAGGATCGCCAACAGCAATTGGACTGCGGCCCCACCATCATCGATCGGCCAATAATACGCTTGGAGCGCAATTCTCGCCACGAAATTCTCGCATAACGGTCGGACATCATCAGTATATATACGCCATTCGCACATGGCATCGTGCACGTTCTCTAACCTTGTGCTATCCGCCCGAGCGACCTCTCACTAGATCGTCGGAGTGTCTTTGCAGTACCACCCGAGGTGCTCAACGCGCGTGAAGCAGGACCTGGCCCTTTCACCTATTCAACGACCGCCCACGAGGCGAATCAATCAACACTTCAACACTTCATTGGTCAAGGTACGATCAATTGGCGACCACGATGGGAGGCCCGTGCGCTATCCTACCACATTCATGGCTCCACGCGACCGCCCCGCACGCGGGCCACCTCTCGACTCAATCCTCCGGCGAGAATCGCAGCGAGACCGAGGCGTGCGGGCGTCACGATCCACGAATCTCGTGGACTTCCACGACAAGAACCTTCGGTACACAACGGCCGTGGACCGGTCCTCCAGCCAGATCCATCCGGCCGTTCTCGAGATTTGCCGCCCGAATTTGGTTGAAGCGGGCATTCAGAACCTCGCAGGACCATGTTACTCAAGCCGCTTTGCAGATCTTGCAAAACAAGAATCAGTGATCGCAGCATCGAGATGCACTCATCTCCAAAGTATGAAAGAGGTTCGATTCGGGCGCGCGCGCGCGAAGGACGGAGAACCTTCACCTCGCCGACCGGGCGCGAAGACACCGCTCCTCCTCGAAGGAGCATTTCACGCCGAGAGAGCACTACTCATCATTCTCGCGAGAAGAAGCGGTGGCACGCAGTCGCCCCGAAAGCGAGAACGCGTAGACGACGCGTTCGATGTCCGATGACTATGAAGATTCTAGCTACCGCCCCGACACCGGCCGCTCGCCCACCGATACTCCTCTAATGAGTCGTCCGGTCACGTCGGTCGAGAAGCGAGATCTTGGAATTCTCGTGGAAGAGTCGGAAGATTACAGTAAATGGGAGAATTAGGGGACGTTTCGCATCGACCTAGGAGAGGCCAAAGCGAAGCGCCCAGAGGCCACCTCGACTTCCACCAACCGCCCATCGGAGGATTCTATGGAATGCCGGGCACGCGAGGCATGCCTCGCAATGCAACCCTTTGGGTCGAACGGCATTCAGAATGAGCACGGCCCGTTCTCCAGGGAGATCAGGCGTTATAAGATTCCGAGAGATCTCCGCAAGCCGCCCAATCTCAACAAGTTTGACGGCCGAGGAGATCCTGACAAGCATCTCCGTTACTTCAACAATTACTGCTGCTATAGGGAATTGGGACCGACCATGAAATGCAGGCTCTTTCCCCAGTCTCTGGACGGCCGAGCATTGGAATGGTGGGAGTCTCTGCGACCCAATTCCATCTCCTCCTGGGACGACCTGATCAGAATCTTCTTGTCTCACTACACTGCCAACCGGTGCCAATACCGATACGAGGAATACTTGGACTCTGCTGCGTTCAAGGTGAGAATGAGGCGTTGAGACAAAGATATCGACCGGTTCAATCACGAAGGCGAAGTGCATTCGTGACTTGTCGATAAGGACAAGTTGAAATATCGAAAGCGTGGTATTCGACAGGACCACCCGGTTCAGAAGAATTCACCCCGAACCATTACCAAGATCTCGGCCTACTTCTTGGCGAGCAAACGTCCATATGGCATATGAAGAGACTTTGGCTGCGAGAAAGGCCGTCCGCGCCCGGCCCAAAGAGGAAAGCAGTAAGCCGGCTAAAGGGTATGAAAGTCGCCGCGACAATCGGCCTGACTTCCGTGATAAGAAGTTCGATCATCGCACTCGACTCAACACCTCTATTGCGCAGATCTATAGCGAGTGCGAACAATGAGTTTGTGGGAGTTAAGCGACCTGAACCACTCGTGCTCAAGAGAAGGGCACGACCGACTAAAAGATACCGTCGCTACCACAAGAGTAAAGGGGCACGACACTAACGATTGTATGGCCTCAAAGATGACATCGAAGAGCTTATATTGAAAGGCAAGTTGGGAAAGTATGTGAGGTAGGAGGAAGGCGACCGACCAAGAGAGAAGCGAGAAGAAGCCGATCCAGATAGAGGAAAGGGGCCTCCGCCCTAGAAAGCACCTAAAACAAGGATCGATCCGAAGATCGTGACACTCGGCAGTCTAAAGGCCGTAATGTTGCGATGGTTATTCATGGTGGAAACCCCCTGGATCGCAGGGAATCTAACAAAGCCACCAAGAGAAAGTGGGACGAGTTGTTAATGGTCGCATCCACTTCAAGACCACCACCGGTCTCGAGCGGACTCTATCTCGTTCGGTGATGGACGATCATACGACGGCAAGCCTAATAGTTATGTTCCATTGGTAATCAGGGCTGTCATGGCAAACACAGAAGTGCAGAGAATCCTGGTCGATCAAGGTAGCTCGGCCGATATCATGTTTGAAGATTTGATCGACAAGATAAAGGTTGATCGGGCGAGATAATTCCCGTGCCGAGCCTACTCCTCTAACGAGTTTCAATGGGCGACCACCCACCCGTTGGGGGAACGATCAAGTGCCTGGTCACATTTGGTGATGACATCTGGGGATAGTACTGCATGCGGTGACGGTCGGAGACGACGTTCCTTGTACTCCCCTCAAATCCGCTATCAATGTATTATTGGTAGGCCGACTTTGGGTAAGCTAGAGGCCGTTACATCAACGGTGCATCTAAAAATGAAATTCTATAGCAAAGGCGACCAAGTGGTTACCTTGGCGGCCGACCTTGAATCAAGAAGAAGAAGCCACGCTCTATACCAAGAAATATGTGACGAGGTAGATCGGCCCGAACGCTCGAGCACTAGTGAAGGCCATCAAGTCAATGTCGATTTGGACGCCGATATGATCCGCATAATGACCCGTAAGACAATGATGATGATTTGGCTCGAGAAGGCGAAACACAGCCGATAAGACGAGCCTCATGGAGAGTTGGTAGATGTTCAATTGGGCGACGACCCATCCAAAACGGTAAAGCTTCGGTAGCGACCTACCGAGCAAGTGAAGCAAGATCTTGTCACGATTGCTTAAGAGACTATGCCGACTGCTCGCATGGTGCATCGACATGCCCGCATCCCCATCGAAGTGGCACGCCATCAACTTTCGATCGATGAAGGGGCGAGCCGGTCGCCAGAGAAGACGTGCTCGGAGCGAGGAAAAATCTCAGCCGCGCAAAGGCCGTTGAGGACCTCATAAAGGCCAATTTCATAGAAGAGATCAAATACACGACCTGGCTATCCAATGTCGTGCTGGTTAAGAAGAAGAATGGAAAATGGAGGATGTGTGTGGACTATACCGATTTAAATAAGGCATGCCCGAAGGATGCCTTCCAGTAACCAACATCGCATAAGTCGGGTCGATGGGGCCTCGCTACAAACTCTTGTCTTTTCGGATGCTTACTCGGATACAATCGATCACGATGTATCCGCCCGATCGGCACAAGACGACCTTCATGACCGATCGGGAAATTTTCAAAGATACAAGGTGATGCCCTTTGAGTTCAAGAAGCGGCTGAGCGACCTACCAGCGGATGATGAACAAGATTTTTAAAAGACAGATCGGTCGCATCTCAGAGGTCTATCTGGACGACATGATCATTAAAAGCGTAACCGACCCAGACCACGTGAGCGACCTCAGGGAAATATTTGAAGAAGCTAGGAGGAACTCACTTAGACTAAATCCTGAAAAGTGTACCTTTGGGGTGAGGGCCGGCAGATTCTTGGGTTTCCACCTGACTGAAAGAGGGATAGAAGCAAACCCTGAAAAGTGTAGGGCGGTCGCCGATATGAGGCCGCCCACATCGAAAAAAGAAATACAACAGCTAAATGGCATGGTGGCCGCTCTATCCGAGTTCATCCCCAAAGCGGCCGCAAGTCGCCCCATCATTTAGACCTCTTTGAAGAAAGAGGTGGACTTCGAGTGGACCGAGCAATGCCAGCGAGCATTGGATGAGTTAAAGCAAGCTTTGGTTAGCCCGCCGATCATGACCAAGCCGTTCTGGGGGCGAGCGTTATATCGTACTTGGCCATAACGAGAAGAAGTTCTCGATCTTTGTGCTAGTTAGAGAGAACGAGCTAAGCGAGAATCCGCCTATTTCATAAGTAAAGTACTCCTCGAGGCCCGAGGTGAGATACCGTAAGATAGAGAAGTTTGCCCTTGCACTCCTAATAGCCGCTAGAAGATTGAGACCCTACTTTGTGGCCCACTGTGTCGTGGTAAGGACGACCGACCACCTATCAGAAAGTCCTTCATCTACCGATCCGCGGCGGGCGTATGATAAAGTGGGCGGTAGAACTCGGTGAGTTTGGCATCAAATTCGAATCCGGATCGCCGCAAAGCTCAAAGTCTTGGCCGACTTTATAGCGAAATGACTCCTACCGAGAAGATCGTCGAACGACACGGATCTTTGCGTAGATGGGTCGCCTAATAGTAAAGGAAGTGGAGCCGCCTAATTCTAGAAAATTCGAAGGCCGGCCGTGGAGGTATCTTTGACTTTCGCTTTCCATACGTCAAATAATCAGCCGAATATGAGGCGTGTATTGCCGACCGCAGCTTCGCGAGAGACTTCAATGTTGACCGGGTTGAACTCGGATCGATTCCCTACTCGTAGTCTCACGGATCAAGGAATTGTATGATGCTAAAGACGACGTCTTTGAAAAGTTATCTAGCAAAGGTGAGAGAAGCGCTCAGCGATTCGGCCACCGAAGTGAAAGTGGTACATGTGCCTCGAACCGAAAATGTTCGAGCAGATATTCTGTCAAAACTGGCAAGTACCAAAACTCCAGGGAATCATAGAAGTGTGATTCAAGAAACATTAAATCGACCGAGCGTCTCGACCAAGCCAAGTCAGCCGTTGTCCGTTCTGTGTGTCACCACGGATTCAGATTGGATCGCCCCTATCCTGAGGTACATCGTTGAAGGTGAAGAACCGAGCGACCAGAAGCAGTCGAAATTGGTTAGGCTCGTGGCGACCAAATACTCGTGGAGAAGGAAAGTTATGCATGTAAGAGGATTCTCCTCTCCACCGTTAAGGTGTCTTACGTCGGCCGGGCGACCATGTGCTAAGGGATATTCATGAAGGCGTTTGTGGGAGTCACCCGGGCGCTGCTCCATAGCAAAGAAAGCCCTCGTGGCCGCTTATTCTTCGCCGACCATGGAGGAAGACGCCAAGAAGCTTGTTCAGAAATGCAAGAAATGCCAAGTACATGCTGATGTCCACATTGCACCTTCCTCAGAATTACAAAGTCTTGCCTCACCTTGGCCGTTCGCCTGGTGGGGCATGGATCTTCTAGGCCCGTTTCCACCTGCTCCAGGCCAGTTCAAGTTCTTGATCGTGGCAGTAGATTACTTTACTAAGTGGATCGAGGCCGAGCCACTTGCAACAATCACATCGGCCAAAGTCAGCAAATTCTTCGGACGGTGTGTACTAGCCCGTTTTGGGATTCCCCAGCAATTAATAACAGACAACGGCACCCAGTTCACGGACAAGAGATTCAGAGAGATGTTGGCCGACTTAGGGGTCAAACAGCGTTTCACCTCGGTACGAGCACCCCGGACTAACGGCCAAGCCAGGCGGCCAATGAGTTATCTTACGTGGTTTAAAGCGAAGACTGGATGAAGCGAAAGGGAACTGGGTCGAAGAGCTGCAGTCCGTTCTGTGGGCCTACAGGACGACCCCTCATTCATCGACCGGGGAGTCGCCCTTCAGATTGGTGTACGGAACTGATGCTGTGATACCCATAGAAATGGGCGAGCTGAATTGGAGGACTTCAAACCCCCCTACAGTGGTTAACAACGATCAGGAGCTATCGGAGAAGAATCGACCTAATTGAAGAAGCTGCGCACCAAGCTTCGCTAAGAGAGCAATTGATCAAACAGAAGGTCGCAGCCGGGTACAACGCCGAGTTCAAAAGAGAGAATTCTCGGCCGCCACCGTTTCTAAGACGCCGACGACGGGAAACAAGAATGCACGCCATGGGAAAGCGGCACCAAATTGGGAAGGTCGTGACGAGTCATCAAGAAGGTGGCAAGGGGCATACGAGTGGAAACCATGAATGGGGCGACTATCCCCAGAACATGGAATGCGGAAAAACTTAGGAAATATTACGTTTGAATGTAACAAGAGATTTGAATGTAATAACGGCCGACTTATCAATGAAAAAAGCGTGCAGCGCTCTTTTCCCCCACCGGGTTTTTTACGAGGCGACCTTTAAAAACATGATGTATCCTTTACTTTCTCGCAAGAATGTATGACCGGTCGCTCAAGATTGCCCGTGGCAAAGGAGCGATCAAGACTTATCAAAGTTTCTTAGATCGTCGAAAACGATCTAAATCGAGCGACCGTCAAAAGCAGTCACCCGAGTGCCATCGAAATGGCCCAAGCGGTTAAAACTCAGAAACCTTAGATCGTCGAAGCGATTCGAATCGAAGCGACCGTCGAATCGGTCCCAACCGAGCGCCATCGAAAATGGCCCAACAACGCTTAGGTCGTCGAAACGATCTACATCGAGCGCCATCGAAAATGGCCCAAAGGTTAAGTAATAACCCATCGCGGTGGGCGTCGAAAACGATCTACCTTAAATGCCATCGACGGGGCACGATAGAAGGTCGCCGAAGCGATCCAAGACCCCATTGGGACATTAACTTATCAAAGAATGGATGCTTTCGAAATAAGCACGAATGACGACCGAGCTACCGTAAAGCTCAAAGACTTAGAGAAAAATAAACATACAAGGCGCACAAAGAAAAGCGACCAAAAAGCAGCGCGATTGAAGTAGTACGAAACGACCACCGAGCGGCCCACAAGTCCAAAATGAATAAGGCGAATAAGTGCAAGAAGTACGCAGACAGCGATATGAATTTAAAAGGGCGTAATTAAAAGCAAGTAAAGATTGTCATTACAAATATGGGACGCCTTGGCGGCGAGCGACCACGAATTGAAGAAGCGCACGGCGCGTAAAATTGTCGAGCCCGAAGGCAAGTTACAAAGTTACACCGCTCGCAGCGGCTTCAAAAGAGAATGGTGGCGGGCGAATGGCGTTGCCTTGCTCGTCATATTCTCGCAGCAACATGATCTTATTGTTGTCAACATAATGCGTGGGCTTGATCATCTTGTCATCGAAGTTGACTCGCAGGTCGGTATTCAATACCCGCACTCGCCCGAGAGCATTGTAAAAGCGCTCAATTGCAGCCCTCGACCGCTGGGCCACCTTTCGGATCGTTCCTCCGGCTCGGCCTTATCGGCCGTGAGTGACTTCTCTCTTGGCGTTGCATCAAGATCGGCCTTCAAAGTAGCGACACAGCAAAGAAGCTCCTTGTTCCTCTTTGCCGGCTTGGCGGTCTCTTCTCCCCGCTTCAGGCCTCCTTCTTCGATTGGAGGAGCTTGTCATACTTTAGTTGCGCCTCGGCCTAAAGCCTTGTCCTTTCTGCAAAATTCAGGTCGAAGGATTTATTAGTCGCTCGAACAAAGGTAAATGAAAAGTACAAGACTAAGAAGATAAAATTACCATCAGATTCGGCCACCGGCTCGGCCATGACTTTATCGACCCCATCAGAGTGAAGCGCAGAGCGCCATGGGTTTCTTCGATCATCGCTCGGATCGGCCGCACCAAAGCTTTCGGTGAATGATGGGAACCTCCTCCGTTGCAGGGGCCGGGACCCGACAGTCACGCTTGGCCCGTTTGGGTGAGCGATCGGCATTGGAAGGAGGCGACCGAGGCCTGCCGGCCGGCTTCTTCCCTTGGCTCTTAGGGGTGTGAGGGACTTTGGAGGAAGGTTCAGGATTACCCCCCGACCGAGAAGCGCCAGGTCCCTTAGCCCCTCCTTCAGGCTTCAGGACGGAAGCGAGCAGTTCCCAGCTTTTGCCGGCCATCCTTTCTGCAAAATAACGAGTCATGAGTTAAAAGAAAAAAGAGAAAGTCAACAACAGAATGTAGGGACGAAAAAGTTCAAAAGCGAACCAATCTCGGCCTCCAGTTCTTGGCCTTCGTACAAGACAAAGGGTCGGCACGGTATGTCGCCCTTGGGATCTGGACGCATCATGCTCGCCAGCGCCTTAATCATCTCCAAAGACTCGGTCGGCCTCCCCGCATCTTTGTGAGTAAATGTAATCGCCCGGCCTCCCGAAGAAGTGGGGCCGTTCCACATGATCGGGAAGAATGGGGGACCGAGCATCCCATCCGGCTGGATCTCAGAAATGGCCATACCGGCCTCCTTGGTTGGAACGACCCAGAAGTAGTGGCCTCTCCAGGCCGCGCCGAGCGACTCTTGGAAAGCCTTGAAGAATCGGTGATGAGTCTTCTGCATTTTGAAGGAGACCTGCTCCCTCTTCTCTTTGTTTGCTTTCTCCCTGAGCCAGCTCAGCTCAAAGAGAGTGAAGAAAAGCATGATCGACACCGCCGACCAAGTTTGGTTAGTAGGACTTCAAAGGTTTTGAGGAGCGCCCACGCGTTCGGGTGGAGCCGAGAAGGCGACCCGATATGACGCGGGACGCCACGTTGGAACTCGGTGAAAGGTGGAACGACCTTCATTTTCTCGACCACGATCCCGGTACATGGTGAATTTGAACCGGGAGTAGGTGGCAATATCTTGGCCATCTTTCATGCCTCTCACTCTCGGCTGGCGAGTGGCGGAAATAATTTGAATGTCGGGCAAGGCGTAGTGATCGGCCGTCGCGATACTCCCGTGCGCCGAAGAGTGTCGGATACCCAAGACATATCGAGAGGGTCTCGGGCTATGTCGGTGAACATCGGCCACTTCTCCATTCGACCTCCTTCGTTGTTGCCCTCCGGCACGAGAAACTAGCGCTGGTGGGCGATCTCTTCATTAGCCTCTTCATCTCGGCCGTCTCCGGCTTCAGGCATAACCTCGTCCTCGACCTGGACGGCTCTCGGTTCCTCATCATCATCTAGGTCGATTACCTCGACATACTCATCTTGTTCAGCGGGGCATCGGCCGATGGTGGTGTAGGGTTACTCGACCGAACGGTAGAGTGAGCAGAAGAGTGGGAGCTAGAGTTGGTGCTGCTCGTAGAAGTACTGCTCGAAGAATCAGCATTTTTGTCACCCGAAGACGACTTAGAGCCCGCTTCAGGGGCGTTGGGCTCGCCCGGCCTCGACATATATGTGGCGAAGGACTGGGGCGGTTTTCCGGGAATACGGGCAGTTAACTTTGTCCGTGGCATACACAAACACCTGTGATGAAGGGATCGAGTCAGGTCGATCGAGCAAAGCACTCATGAGAGGGGGCGAGCTGGCCATCCCTCGACCTGACACCCCCTATCACGAGGCGTGGGAAAGCACGAAGTACTTTAAAGAAAAAGTTTAAAAGAGTAAAAGAAAGCGTTCGACTCGTACCTTAAGCAGGCGTTGAAGATCGGTCGCGAATGTAGCGAAAGCGACCGAATGCAAGTCGGCGAGACGATTTAGTCTGGTCGTTGGCAGACAAATCTTGAAAGTGTGAGAAATGAACTCATCTGAAGGGGTATTTATAGTGAAGACCCATGGCGCGAAGGGGACCGGGAGACGAAGCGTCGCAACGTTTCATCTTCTCGCCAATAGTTGTCTCCAGACAGCCTCGGAAACACCAAACGTCACGTCTTAAATGTCAGGAAAAACCAACCGTCGCGGCAGCACGGCCGATGGTTGACTAGCGGTCGACACCGCCCTACAGAGAAAGCGAACGGCCGCGCCCGTTTCTTCAAGAGAACCCTCCTGGGGGCATCAATTCAAGCCTCAGCCCGCTCTTAAGCGACCTAGGCTTGGGGGGCAACTGTTCCTGGGTGTATTAGCAAATATGAGGACTGCCAACAGCAATTGGACCTGCGGCCCAGCCCATCACGATCGGCCCAATACGCTGCTTGGAGCGCAATTCTCGCCGGCCGAAATTCTCGCATAACGGTCGGACATCACTGTATATATACGCCATTCGCACATGGCATCAGGTACGTTCTCTAACCTTGTGCTATCTGCCCGAGCGACCTCTCACTAGATCGTCGGAGTGTCTTTGCAGGTACCACCCGAGGTGCTCAACGCGTGAAGCCAGGACCGGTCCTTTCACCTATTCAACGACCGGCCCACAGACGAATCAATCAACACTTCAACACTTCATTGGTCAAGGTACGATCAAGATCCTTCCCCATATGAATCACCATTCCAAAATTAGATTTTTGTTCACAATTTTTCCTTTCTTTTTTTGTTCATGCATGCACCACCTTCACCCCACCTCCTCACACACTTGTGTTTTCTAAATACCCCTAATCCATGTGACTAATAATCCTAGCCATCCATTCAAAAATAAAATCAAATCCTAAAGCCCATCAAAGATGAGAAGACTAAAATACCCTTAAACCTAAAAACCCCTATAAATACTTCCCACTTCCTCACCTCATAAATCTTTTGGCTATTATTCTCATTTTTTGCTAACCTAGAACAAAGACTTCTCCTCTCTTCCTCCTCTATAGGCCGAACTCTCTCCTCATTCCATTCCATCCATTTTTCAAGTTTCATCCACCAAATCACCTTAAACCTACTTCATATTCATATATCATCCTCCTTCCACCCTTAGTTCCATTTTTACACCATAAAGGAGCTTCCTTTCTTCAAGTTTGCGTGACATTGTTGGTGTTTTGTGAAGATTATTGTTGACTTGTTCTTGATCTTCATTCATCTATTCTTGTGTAGTTTTGATCTTGAGGTAAATATCCTAATCTCTTGCATTTTTAACTACTAGCATGTAAATCACCCTTCTACTCCTCTTTCCTCTCTAAGAGGCTTAGAGGGTCCATTTCAAGCACTATGTCAAGGACTTTGGGAGCCTTGGGTGCTTGAAGTGAACCCTTGGCCTTGAGGAGAGGTTTCTTGTGTTTCATCATATTGTTCTTGCATTTTTCATACACATTTTGTCATTTTTGCATGAATAAAAATTTCCACATGAGATATGCATCCCATTATTCATGTCATAACTTGCAAGTTGAGATTTGGTTTGATTTATGAGGTTGAGGTTTTGGGTTTGGGTCCCTAAATTAGGGTTTCATCATCTTTTATTTTCTTTGATTTTGTGAGTTGAATAAATAATGAAATGATGCTTGTTTGAGTGTGACATACATGTGTAGATCTTAGGGTTTATGTATGTGTGTCTAATGAAGTGATTTGGTTGCAAGAAATTTGTTGAAGTTGAGCATTATTGTTTATATGTAGATTCGGCCATGAAGCCATTTTTGTGACCAATTTACTTACTCAAATTTGTTGTTTGATCTTGTTTGGTAAATTAATTGTTGTGAATTGTGTTTTTCACTTTTTACCTTTTAGTTTTTACCATTCACCTAAGTGTTACTAAATAGTAAAAACATTTACCTTCACTTAAATAATTCATCACCTTCACTTAAATAAGTTACCATTTCATTAATAATTTACCTTTACTTTTTACCTTTCTTAAATTACAAAAAGACCAAAACATTTTCTAGTTTACAAAATCAACCCAAAAATACTTTTACCACTTTTTCCTAAGACTCTAAAAACACCAAAACATTTCACCATTTCCTAAGAATAAGGTAACTAAATTCTTACCACTTTTTATGACACACTCTCACATTCTTACACTTAAATAAAACCTCATTCACTCTCTTGCATTCTCATTTGCTTGTATCTCTTACATACTCTCTTGTTTTAACCTTCATGCCTTTTCATATATTCATATCTCTTGCATATTCATTTGCACTCTCACTTGTTAGTACCTCATGCATCCTTACTTGTTCATACTTCTTGCATTCTCACATGTCCATTCATAATTAAATAACCATGCATCCTCACATGTCCATGTATTCATTAATCAAATACTCATGCATTCAATAATGCCATGCATTACTTTCCACTCTTGTATGCTCATGCATTTAATTATGCATTCAAATAATGTTATGCCTTGTATTCTCCAATTGCATGCTTGTACACTCATGTGTTTGTTTAATCATGTATTCATTTGTTCATGGCAACTTGTAAATATTCTTCATGTTTGCTTTGCCTATGCTTTCATTGTTATCTCGGTTTTGAATAAAAAAGGATTTGTAATGTTCTACCTTCTTTTCAAGTCCAAAATCAAATGTTTTCTAATAAAAACCCTAAGGCATTTTTCATAAACAAAATCATTAGCCATCACTCGAAGCCGATGCTTGTTTGATCGTTAATGATGGAGTTACTAGTGGTAGTCACTCGAAGCCCTTGCTTGTTTGACTATCACGAAAACTCCCACACCTTAATCAAATACAAATTAATTCAAAATTCAAAAACAATATGAGTCATTAGTGGTAATCATCACTATGATTCATCCTTTTCCAAAATCATTTCAAAAAAGATAATAAAACGTTGCAACTAGTAATCACTTGAGTAATTGCTCGACTGATTATCGGTTCCAACACTTTTCTTTCAAGTTAATAATGAACGCCACTCGAAGCCATTGCTTGTTTGGTATTCATGAACGCTTGAGTCATATTTCCAAAAACCCAAAAGATAAGATAAAGACAAAACACATATTTTCTCAAGATTAAGAACCAAGAACTACGTAGCTTTGATCCTCATCTCATTGAAGTGCGTAGGAGAGCGGGTCACATCCGTCAAGCACTCTTTTAAAAATCTAAGTTTAGTTTCACTTTTCAAAGATCCCAAAAGATTTCTTTCTCTCTTGTTTTCTAAAAACTCTTTCAAATAAAAAGGAAAAGAAAAGAAGTAGAACGATTCATTTCAAATCAAACATTTCAAAACCACACATCGAATTAATGGTTCCCTTTCGGTAGAAAGGAGGTATGGGGTGCTAATACCTTCCCCACACCTAACCGACCCCCGAACCTACATCTCTGAGTTTTCGAAAGACCAGTTGCTTTCCAAAAGGTTTTCCTAATATTTTCCTTAATAAATGTTAGTGGCGGCTTCATTGAAAGATTTCTTTTTAGAAAAGTTGTAAACGAGGAAGGTTCCCCTCGAGGGGACTTTTTTCAGCGCAGCAGTGGCGACTTCACTCTGGGACAAATTTTTTTAAAAAAAATAAATAAGTGGGTCCAACCTAATTAATCCGATGTGTGGTTCAAAGTGTTTGATTTGAATTATTTTTCGTTTTACTTCTTCATTTCCTTACCCTTTTTTCCTTTTCTTTCTTCATATGCTTGTAATTATGCATGCTTTCCCCCATCTATTATAATCCCTTCTTCTCTGCTCCTTTTCTTGAGGTAAGCTATATGTGGTTGTTGATGACACCTTAGGTTAGTTCATTTGTTTTGAAGTGATGCTAAACCTTAGGGTAGACGACATGTTACTGTTTGCTTCTATCTGGACTGGTCTGGCTTTTTCCTTGCAGGTGGGGAGGGTAGATTTTAGAAAGTATGTCCTCAATCACACACTTTCACACCTTATGATTCATGTTCTATGAGTGGGCTCCTATACCCGGATCCAACAAATACCTAGGAGAGTGGAGACGATTAGTGACTGTCATTCGAGACCTTTGTCTGTCTGACACTCATGAAAGTCTCAACCAGAGTACGCTTTCTCATGACGCTTCACACTTGGTAGTTCTCTACATTTGTGGATGTCGGCATGAGGATTCTATAGCTCTGGTAGCCATTGTGAGGGTGTGAATTAGAACTACATGGGAGGAACCTTTGAAGTTGCCTTAGAACTTAGGATTCCCACCTTTGTAGGACACGAGGACATACAAATTGTGTGTTGCATTGTAGTTTAGACATGTCTTTCCTAAAAAGAAGATTTTCAAAAAAAAAAAAAGAAAAGAAAGGGTCGCCGTTGTAGCCTTTTCTTTTGCCGTTCCGTACAAAGCGACATATGACCCACTTTATTTCAAAAAAAGGGAAAGAAAGAGTTATCTCTGTAGCTTTCTTCTTACCGGTCTATATGAAGCGATTGTACGGTCCGTACTTTCAAAAAAGGAAACTTGAGTTATCGCAAATAAAGTTTTTTCTAACCTTGCATTTGCATAAAGCATCATTGTCATACATCCCCGCATTGCATAAAACTTAAGTTTTCGCAATTCATGCATTCATAGTGCATCTCATTTGCATTTGCTTGTCGAGGATCACCGAATAATACACCATCTTGTCATAGGTGTACCAAAATGGAATCAAGTAGCAAAGCTTCACTTACTCCTCGCCTCCGATTGTGAAAAAGTGGATGTTGGTAGCACGAGGCAATGTGCAGCCCTTATGGGTCCAATTGAGAGGATTCCTTGATTTAGCATATGGGAATATCCGCAAGCTCTTACAGATTGAATGTTCAAGAAGATGCTCTTGTGGCTTTAAGCCAATTCTATGATTCTCGATATGAGGTGCTTTTTCTTCAAGAACTTTTCACTTTCGCCCACATTAGAAGAGTATGAGCGACTTTTGGGATTCTCCCGGCCTCATGCAAGACCCTACCAATTGTGGGACTGTATTACATCGATGAGAGGTTAGCAGCGTTGTTGAGGATTGGAAAGGATCGATTGAAATTCTGAAGTTGAAAAGAAATGGTGTAGCCGGGTATCCACAAGAATACTTGAAGACTGATGCAATCTTATGCTCGCCAAGGGTGGGGTCCATTCAAGTTGGTATTAGCTCTTACCATATTCGGGGGTCGTTCTTTTCCTCAAATAGAGAAGTATATTGATGAAGATGCAATTGGTGCGTTCTTAGCTTTCAAAGATGCCAAGAACCCTATCAATCCCGCGCTATTTGTTCTTGCTAACACATATCATGCCTTCACTCGCCACGATCGCCTGCGTACAAAGAAAATATGCATTTCTGTTCACGTCCTCTATGCCTGGCTCATTCTTCATGTGGTCCATAACCGTCTAGATGTCAAAGAGTTAATTTCCTACGCTCTAAGTTGTGAGGTGAAGGTCAGAACTACTTCAGAATGGTTTGAGTCTCTGAAAAACCTTAACGATCTCCAAATCCGATGGTATACCGCTGCATGTTGGAATGACAGACCTATGGTGTTGTTCAGTTGTGGAAGCTTTCAGAATGTGCCTCTCATGGGGACTCAAGGGTGTATCAACTATAACCCTTCATTGACTTTAAGGCAACTCGGTTACCCGATGAAGAACTCACCCTCCGAAAGCATGCTGTCCCGTGTTTACCTCTATAAGGGGATGCCTAAATGCGGTGATTTGCTTCGAAGAGTTCAACAGTCATGGGAATCGCAGTCGCGAAAAGGAAGTGAAGAATTGTCAAAAAGAACCAGTGACGTCACCTTCAATCAATGGCTTAAGGACAAACTTCAAAGTGTGAGATCACCGAGTCAAGGGATGCTTACCCTTGAGGAAGAGATTCCAGAACCCTATGTCCCTACTTATGAAGAGTTGAACGAAGCCAAATTCACCTTAGCAAAGGTAGAAGAAGAGAAGAGAGCCTTGCAGGCCAAGTTAGAAGAGATGACTCTAGAGAAGGAAAGGTTAGAGGAAGAAAATGCTATCAAGATGACCGCTGTGGAAGAGAGTGTCAAACGATTCAAGAAAGAAGAACAAAGCAAGATAGAGGCCCAGAGATTTCTGAAAAGAGCCAGAGAAGAACTCCAGAAGTACAAACAGAAAGCAAGGAAGGCGCTTGAGGAGGCCCAAGAGTGGAAGACACTAGCCCACCAGTCAGAGCAAGAATCACACTTGGTGAGGGAGCTGAGGAGTCAGCTTAGGAACCTCGAGCAGGAGAAAAAGGCTGTTGAGGAGATCCTCAAGGAATATCAGCAAGCCTTGAGTTTTGAAAGAGAAATATTTGGTGAATTAAAAGGTAACCTTCGCAGTCTGGAGGAGGCCTACAGGCAAGTTTGAGCTGAGAGTCAGCATTGGGAAGAGCGCTTCCTGGAATTGATAGGGAAAATTGAGGAGCAAGAGATCATTAAAGAGCTAAGAGAGGAGATCCAGGTGTGGAAGGGTAAATTCTCCAAGTTATCCGAACTAGCTAGTCAAGCTATGGCAGGAGTTCCCAGAAATCTAAGGGCAGCCGAGGCCGAAATGTGTTTCTTCAACACCCCTCCTGAGGTGTACAAGTTTGTGAAGTATTGCCGGGCATTGGTCGTGGAGTTCAGGGAACAATCTCAGGGAGCAAGAGTCAACAAGAAAAGGAAGAGAGATGAAGAATTTAAAGCCATTTGTAATTAAGTTGATTAGATGTACTTCTTTATCTAAAGCATTTACTCTGAATATTGTATTCTGAAGTATGGTATTCCTTTACTTTATTTCATTATGAATATGGTACCACCTTTTCCCTTGGCAAAAGTCGTTGAAGCTCTTTGTCCTTGATGAATGAAGTGTTTGGTTTGCTACTTTGATTCCTCGTTCCCTTCACTTTCTAAGAAAAAAAGAATAATAAAAAATGATAATAAATAATAAAAAAAAAAGAGAAAAATAAAATGAATAAAAAAAAAAAGAGAAAAGAAAAGAAAAGAGAAAGGAAGGAAAGTTGACGCACCTAAGACAAGATGAGGCATTACGCGGTTCTTGACGTCGAGCAAACATTATGCATACATTCATGCATTTTTCTTTTTTCACTCTTATATAATAAAAGTCTAAATAAACAGAAAAGGCAAGCTGGTGCGACAACATCGGTATTGGACACGCTCACAGGCCAGAGGGATGGCAATCTTAGCAGATATCGATCCACCTCAGCCAGCAGCAGAGAATCAGAATCCTCCTATTCCAGGCTCAGCAAATGGAAGTGGAACAAACCCGACCCTCACGGTACAGAATCAGAACCAGTCAGCTCCTGGTAGCTCCAGTCAGAGTGATCCTGAAATGAGGAATGAGATGAATGCTTTAAAAGCGCAGATGAGCGAGGTGATGAGGCTTTTGTTGTCCTTGAAAGATGGGAATGACTTTCAGACCGCCCAGTGGCCTGCCTACGGCCTTCCTTTGGGATACACTCCCCCAAGTCAAGAAGCGAATCCGGATGCTGGTCCTATGTCGACAGTTGAGAATGTGCAACCAACGTCTGTTGGACCAGAAGGAGTAACTGCTGAACCCCGGGTCCAGATTCCCCATCCAATTGTTATACCTCAGTCCACTCCTCAGAATCTCACTACACCACCAGCTGTTTTTCCGCAGACTCAGGGCTTCGTGTCAGGCAACTCTGTTTATCCCCAGGCTCAGTACTCAATGCTGCCACCGCAATATGTTGTAAGCAATTCTCCCCCGGGTTATTCCGCTGAGCAGCAGCAGACCAAGGAACAATTCCAAATGTTAGAAGAAAGGCTAAGGATGGTTGAAGGTTTTGGCTTCAGAGCTAAAGAGGCTAGAGATTTGTGCCTTATCCCCGATGTGGTGCTGCCCCCAAAGTTCAAGGTCCCCGACTTTGACAAGTATAGAGGTGCTACTTGCCCAAAGAGTCATCCGACGATGTCTTTGCGCAGAAAATGTCCACTTACTCCCGGGATGACAAACTACTAATCCATTGCTTCCAAGACAGCCTAGCGGGGGCATCTCTTAATTGGTACATGAAGTTAGAGCCGTCCCAAATCCGCTGCTGGAAGGATTTGGCAGATGCTTTTCTCAAACAAGATCAATACAATGCGAGATATGGCGCAGATCGGACACAAGCTGCAGAACATGAGTAAGAAAGACAGTGAATCATTCAAGGAGTATGCCCAGAGGTGGAGGGCTTTGGCTGCGCAAGTTACACCCCCTTTGCTAGACAAAGAGTTGATTTCTATGTTTATGGAAACCTTGCCGTCGTTGTATTATGACCTTTGATCGGTAGTGTCTCGCCCAATTTCTCAGATTTGGTGATTGTGGGAGAGAGGTTGGAAAGTGGATTGAGAAGTGGAAAGATCGCACAGGGATTCACCAGTAATGCAAACCCCCAGAAAAAGTCATTCTCTGGCTTTCCCAAAAAGAAGGAAGGAGAAACCAATGCTATCACCATCAACCCGCCATATCAGCCACCCAATATTCCAGTTCCCACCCCCGCACAGACAGCCCGTCCATTCCAAAACACCAGTCAAAACAACTACCAAAAGACCTACCAAAACAGAACCTTTGACCCAATTCCCATGTCCTACACAGACCTTTTTAACTACCTCATCACCAACAAGCTCATTAACACAAGGCCCATGAAACCTGTTCAACCACCCTACTTCAAGGGGTACAATCCCAATAGCACCTGTGCTTTCCACGAAGGAGCAGTGGGGCATGTTGTGGAAGACTTCAAAGCCTTCAAGATAGTGGTACAAGATTTGATAGATGCAAAAGGCATAACTTTCAAGCAAGAGGATCCAAATATTACCACTAACCCGTTGCCGGGTCATCAGAGGCCAGCTACCAACGCCATAGAAAGTTCTGGTGGGCGATTGATAAAGAAAGTGCACGAGATCAAGACTCCTCTAAGTGTCATTTACGCTGAATTATGCCGGGCTGAGGTTGTTAAAAAAGGGTGTTGCCATGAGGAAGGGTGTGCTGACTCTTTGTGTGTGGGAGATTGTGAAACCTTCAAGATGATCCTGCAGGACTTAATGGATCAATACATGGTCCAGGTAGGAGCTCATGGTATGGGGGATGAAGTGTTGACCCTATGTTCAGACAGTGATGGGGAGGCCAAAAAGCCGATTGAAATTCTGCGCAAATCTGATCCAAGAATGGTTCAAGTCAGTGCTCGACCAGCAGTCATTAAAGACCCAGTTCCTTTCTCATGCAAAGAAGAAACCATTAAAGGCATAACAGTAGTGCCTACAAAGGAAGGATGTTGGGATACCCTAGGAGAGCCTAGTGGAAAATTTGACTATTTGGTCAGGTATGATGCTTCGGCGAGCGCTCAAGTCCGAATAGAAGACATCCAACCCACAGGATGGGGTGAGGAAGATGAAAAATACAACCAGCTAGCTGTCGTCGAGGAAGAGTTAGCTGAAGAAGAAGAGGGTCGGGATATGGTTTGTCGCAGTGTGGCAGGAGAAGGAGTTGGCAACTGGAAGATCGTCGATTTCCCTGTTGTTTTCATTTCAAAGTAATGATTTTTGTAATACAAATCCTTTGGCTCTGCCCAAGGCCTTAGGACATTTTCATAAGGGCATGCATGTTTTCTTTTAAGATATCATCTATCAATAAAATGTAGTTTTGAATTCTCAAATGAATAAAAATTGCTTTTTGTGTCTTCATTTTGTGTCTCCATTTTTGCTTGTTCATTGCTTTTCTATTCCCGCAAATGCAGATCAAAAATGAATGTCTCTGGAAATAATAATGCCAATGGTTCATATGTTAATTTTGATTACCCCGTTAATCAAGCTGAGGAGGATGTTGAGGACGACTGGGAGACTCCTCCAGAATTGATGAGAATGGTTGAGCAAGAAGAAAAGGTTATTCTACCATATGAGGAAACTGTTGAGACCATCAATTTAGGCACAGAGGGTGAAAAGAAAGAAGTTAAGGTTGGCACGTCAATGAAAAAAGGGGAATATGAGAGGTTGGTCCAACTCCTGCGTGATTATGTTGACGTCTTTGCATGGTCGTATGAGGATATGCCCGGATTAGATACAGATATAGTGGTGCACAAGTTGCCAGTCAAGCCTGAGTGCTCTCCGGTTAAACAGAAGTTAAGGAGGATGAAGCCTGAGATGTCTTTAAAGATCAGAGATGAGGTGAAGAAGCAGTTTGACGCTGGTTTCCTAGCCGTAGCTAAATACCCACAGCGGGTTGCTAACATTGTGCCAGTGCCCAAAAAGGATGGGAAGGTTAGAATGTGCGTTGATTACGAGAGATCGAATCGGGCCACCCCAAAGATGACTTTTCCTTGCCTCATATTGATGTTCTAGTAGATAGCACAAAGACAAAGACTCTCTTTTTCTCCTTCATGGGACGGGTATTCGGGTTATAATCAGATTAAAATGGCTCCTGAGGATATGGAGAAGACGACTTTTACGACCCTTTGGGGGACGTTCTGTTATAAAGTCATGCCGTTCGGTTTGAAGAACGCCGGTGCCACCTATCAAAGGGCTATGGTCACATTGTTTCATGACATGATGCACAAAGAAATAGAGGTTTATGTGGATGATATGATTGCAAAGTCCAAAACTGATGAGGAGCATATTGTTAACTTGCAGAAGCTCTTCGAGCGGTTGAGAAAGTTCAAGCTCGAGTTAAACCCGCCAAGTGCACCTTCGGGGTGAGGTCGGGAAAAGCTGTTAGGGTTTATCGTCGATCAAAAGGGATAGAGGTGGACCTGCATAAAGCACGTGCAATTCTCGAAATGCCGCTCCTAGAACAGAGAGAAAGAAGTTCGGGGTTTTCTTGGAAGATTGAACTATATTTCCAGGTTTATCTTCCAGTTAAATGCCACATGTGAGCCGATTTTCAAGTTGCTGTGCAAGAATCAAGAAACTAAGTGGAATGATAACTGCCAAGAAGCTTTTGAGAAGATTAAGAAATACTTGCAGAATCCACCTATTTTAATGCCTCAGGTGCATGGCGGACCTTTGATCTTGTATCCGATCGTGGTAGAAAATTCGATGGGTTGTGTGCTAGGGCAACATGACGAAACTGGCAAGAAAGAGCATGCAATTTATTATCTGAGCAAGAAGTTCACTGACTGTGAGACAAGATACTCATTACTAGAAAAGACTTGTTGTGCCTTGGCTTGGGCTGCTCACCGTTTAAGGCAGTACATGTTAAGTCATACCACTTGGTTAGTGTCAAAGATGGATCCTATCAAGTACATCTTCGAGAAGCCTGCGCTCACAGGAAGAATCGCCAGGTGGCAGATGCAGTTATCAGAATATGATATTCTTTATGTCACTCAAAAGGCCATAAAAGGTAGTGCGTTGGCCGAATACCTGGCGCATCAGCCTATTGAAGATTATCAGTCAATGCAGTGTGATTTCCCTGATGAGGACATTATGGCTCTGTTTGAAGAAGGAAAGTCCCCAGAGAACGAAAGGTGGAGAGTAGTGTTCGACGGTGCTTCCAACAGTTATGGGCACGGAGCTGGGGCAGTGTTGATTTCCCCTGACAATCGTTTCATACCAGTCACCACTAGACTAAGTTTCTATGTCACAAACAATATTGCAGAGTACGAAGCATGTATTCTGGGTATTCAGGCAGCTCTAGATTGGAAAGTCAAAAGACTAGATGTGTACGGAGACTCAGCTCTAGTCATTCATCAAATGAATGGAGATTGGGAGGCCAGAGATCCCGAGTTGATACTCTATAGGGATTATATCCGAGAATTGGTTGAACCCTTTGAAGAAATCACATTTCAGCATCTGCCTCGCAGAGAGAATCAGTTGGCCGATGCACTAGCTACTTTGTCTTCAATGTTTAATGTCAGCTGCGATAAGAACTTGACCGGATCGTAATTCAAGATCGAAGTTTGCCAGCACATTATCACCACTCCTGCACAAAGCAATTGAAGATGAAGAAGATGATAAGCCTTGGTATCATGACATCAAGCAGTATATCCGGAACATAGAGTATCCTCCAGGGGCATCAGAAAATGATAAAAGAACACTTAGGAGGTTGTCAATGAATTTCTTCTTGATGGTGAAGTACTTTACAAGAGGAACCATGATAAAATACTCCTTAGGTGTGTGGCCAAGGAGGAAGCGAGAAAAGATCATGAGAGAGGTGCATGAAGGCACATTCGGGACTCATTCCGATGGGCATACTATGGCAAGAAAGATATTGAAATTTGGTTATTATCGTTTGCAGATGGAAGGTGATCACTCTGATTTTTCGAGAAAATGCCACAAATGTCGATTTATGCCGATCATATTCATGTTCCACCGGCCGTTAAATGTCTTGACCGCATCTTGGCCATTTTCAATGTGAGGCATGGATGTCATTGGTCCCATAGAGCCCAAGGCGTCAAATGGGCACCGCTTCATTCTAGTTGCAATTGATTACTTCACTAAATGGGTTGAAGCGCCTCATATTCCAAAGATAACTAGTTCCGTGGTTGCCAAGTTTGTAAAGAAGGACACGGTGTGTCGCTATGGTCTCCCGAGATAAAATCATCACAGGACAATGGTAGCAATCTGAATAGTAAAATGATGAAAGAGTTGTGCATGAGTTTAAGATTAAGCATCACAATTCCTCTCCCTACCGTCCAAAGATGAATGGGGCGGTTGAAGCGATCAACAAGAATATCAAGAGAATTGTGCGAGAAAATGGTAGTGACCTACAAGGATCGCGGCACGAAATGCTTCCCTTTGCTTTGCACTGCGGGTATCGTACTTGGTCTGGCGCACTTCGACCGGGCAACCCCTTTCTCTCTAGTGTATGGGTCGAAGTAGTTCTTCCCATCGAGGTTGAGATACCATCTCTCCGAGTGCTCATGGAAGCCAAGTTAGAAGAGGTGAATGGGTTCAAACTCGTCTAGATCAGTTGAACCTCATTGAAGAGAAGAGAATTGCAGCTACGTGTCATGGTCGGTTGTACCAAAGAAAGAATGAAAACAACATTTGACAAGAAAGTTCGTCACCGAGAATTGTGAGGAGACCTTGTGCTCAAAAAGATTCTCGCCTATTCAAAGTGACCTCGTGGGAAATGGACCCCTACCTATGACGGACCATATGTGGTAAAGAAAGCCTTCTCTGGAGGATCATTAATACTCACCAGCATGGATGGTGAAGAACTCAGAAACCCAGTCAATTCAGATTCAGTCAAGAAGTATTACGCCTGAGAAAAGTAAAAGGAAAAAAGAGAAAGATGAGCCAAACAAGAATTAGCTCGCTAGGTTGAAAACCCGAGAGGGCAACCTAGGCAAAATTGAGCGACCGGTGGATTGAAAACCCGAAAGGGCGATCCAGGCAAAAATTAGGGTCAGAAAAGTTGGACTTAAGGAGGTAAAAGAGGCAAGCAGCGTCTCCAAAAGTTTGGATAAAAGGGTGATCAAAGTTATAAGTATGAGCAGTTGGCATCAAATGCTCCAGAGACAAAGAATATTCATAAGATCTATTGCGTCCATTTTTCTTGTTTTTTTAGTTTCAGAAAAATTTTCAATGTACTCCTTTCGATCACTGACGTGACATTTACGCACGCCCGACTTCCATATGAATAAAAGTCCAAATTTTTCACCTTATCAGTTTGTTGCTTTCTTTTCATTTCTGCTTTAAAATTACGTTTTATGGTAGATGATAGATAAATCATGGAAATATGCATAGGTCAGAGCATTAAGATCATTGCGAAATTTTTGAAAAAAAAAACAAAAAAAAAAAAAAAGACGATCTTTTAGTCAAGTAAACTCACAAAAAATCAAATAAGGAGTCCTGGTTGCGTTAGAACAAGAAGACGGAGCCCGGCTCCCAAAGTATTATCACAGATGGTTGTGGTGTCCCATGATACAAGTTCCGAGTTGATCGGGCCAGCAAAAGAAAAGCCAAAAAAGCAAAAGAGCAAAAGAGCAAAAATATAAAAAAAAAAAAAAAAAAAAAAAGAGTCATGCATTACATGCATCAAGCATAAAATCATACACTCATCAGTCATGCATCATAAAGTAAAGAAAATTCAGGCGTTTGCATTACATTCACCATGAGGAAAAAAAAAAAGAAAATAGCAATCATGGCATTTGCATTGCATGCGTCTGTTCATCTCACTTGCAGGTACAAAGATGGATAGGTACTTCGGCATTAATGTTCGACTTCAGAAGGAACTCCCTCAGTGGAGAGATTAGAAAGAAAGAATGAGAAAAAAAGAAAAAAGAGCGTCCAAGCACGCAAAAGAAGAAAAGAGAGCGTCCAAGCGCGCAGCAAAAGAAAAAAAGAGGGTCCGAACGCGCAAAAGAAGAAAAGAGAGCGTCCAAGCGCGCAAAAGAGAAAAGATCAGAAAAGAAGAAAGAATAAAAGAGAGCGTCCAAGCGCGCAGATGGATCCATTAAGACCGAAGTCTTCTGCTATCACCTTAGGACCGAAGTCCAAGACCGAAATCTTCTGCTATCACCTTATGTATACGAGCAACGCGATGGACCGCAGCCCCATGCGAGGCGCAACGGAATAGTTGTATCAGCCTAAGATACAGTGGACGCCGTAGATTGATCTGTATATCAGTTCCGGAGCTGATAACGATCCCCCCGGTCGCTCGAAAGACCAGAGATTTCAGGAAACGTGCTCCTCCAAGCCACGTGCAAACTCGGATTCGCCAAGAGTTCGTTTAAGGATTACAGGTTTTAGGCAACCTGGGCATTTTACCGCTTTTTGCACGCCAAGTGCCCATTTTCGCCAAAGACGCCCAGTACCCTTTTATCTTTTCTCAAAAAAAAAAAAAAAAAAAAAAAAAAAAGAGAAGGAAATCCGAGTTTCCCCAAATGGACAAAATTGGCATGATTTCTGAATTCTTTATTTCTATTTTATCTTCGAAATATGTCTTGCGCGATTCATATTTCTTGATAAAATCCAAATAAAGAGGGGCAGCTATCATACCCCAATTTTGTCCGGCTTAGGGTAAAACCCTAATTTTCCCCAAAAAATAAATAAATAAAAGAAAAAGCATCATGCATTGCATTTAGGGTCCTAAAAGTCATTTCAAAGTTTCTAAAATCTTTTTTGGAGTTGAAATGCACTTTTTGGACGAACTAGGATTTTTTAGGGTAAGGGGCATTTTGGTCATTTTTCGCAACAGGATAATTTTCTCGTCAAAAGTATGCACATACCAAAAGTACATTTTTCTTTTATCCAAGATAATTTTTGTACAATTTTTGTACAATTTTTAACAACACTTTTTTCACTTGTGCACAAAACAAATTAAAAACACAAAAATTGGTTAGTTAAAAACCATTGGGCTGCCTCCCAAGAGTGTTTGCTTTAAGAGTCTTCAGCCAAACTTCCTCTTTGATGTTAGAGGTTTTGAAGATCAATTGTGGTCTTGTCCCTAACCACATGCTCACCATGGTATTGTTTCACCCTTAGTTAAAAACCTTGAAGGTGGTGTTGGTTGTTTCATCATACAAGTCCACAGCACCATGAGGGTAAACTTTTACCAATTTGAACGGCCCAAACCATCTGGACTTAAGCTTCCCAGGGAACAATTTGAGTCTTTAGTTAAAAAGAAGCACTTGGCCTCCTTCTATCGGCTCCTCTTACGAATCTTTTGATCATGCCACATGTAACACCCCCTTACTTTTAATACTACTTAGCAAATTAAATCAGAGTTTTCAAAAACCACTCAAGGAGTGCTACATTTTTCTACATGAATTTCAACCAAGCAAAACAATATACATGATTGCAGAGCTAAACAATGTAGTGTGGTGTACATACAAAGACCTCGGCCGAGAAGGAACCGAGCTCAACAAGTAACAAAGTTATTAGTTACATCACGGTCAAAATAATACATGTTCCAAAAAAAAGACATAGATTTATAATTCAAAATAAACCTACATAATGAGACCACTACGCTACTCATTTGATGTTACACTACCGGAGCAATGACGACGCCTAAACGACATCGAGTGAGGATCGACCTCTACTCGGGAATACCGCAAGTTGCCAACATGAGAGCAACATAAAAGCAAAGAGGGTGAGTCTCTAAACACAAATAGCAATGTTTATAACAAACCTCATGCTAAAACAAACACAAACAGCACCTCAACTCACACAAAACAACTCGATTCAAAGAAAGCTATGACACCTCGGTTCATACCACAAAATAATACTACAATCGATTGCATGATTTATATGAATGATGCGCACTCCAAACTCCAAGGGCATATGCATGATGGATCCATTAAGCATCAAGTCTTTCGCTATCACCTTAGGACCGAAGACCAAGACCGAAGTCTTCTGCTATCACCTTATGTATACGAGCAACGCGATGGACCGCAGCCCCATGCGAGGTGCAACGGAATAGTTGTATCAGCCTAAGATACAGTGGACGCCGTAGATTGATCTCGTATATCGATTCCGAGCCGATAACGATCCCCGGCCGCTCGAAAGACCAGAGATTTCAGAAACGTGCTCCTCCAAGCCACGTGCAAACTCCGGATTCGCCAAGAGTTCGTTTAAGGATTCTGAGTTTTAGGCAACTGGGCATTTTACCGCTTTTTGCACGCTAAGTGCCCATTTGTCGCCAAAGACGCCAGTAAATTTTTATCTTTTCAAAAAAAAAAAAAAAAAAAAAAAAGAGAAGGAAATCCGAGTTTCCCCAAATGGACAAAATTGGCATGATTTCTGAATTCTTTATTTCTATTTTATCTTCGAAATATGTCTTGCGCGATTCATATTTCTTGATAAAATCCAAATAAAGAGAGGCAAATTGTCATACCCCAATTTTGTCCAAACTTTAGGTAAAGCCCTAATTTTCCCCAAAAAATAAATAAATAAAAGAAAAAGCATCATGCATTGCATTTAGGGTCCTAAAAGTCATTTCAAAGTTTCTAAAATCTTTTTTGGAGTTGAAATGCACTTTTTGGACGAACTAGGATTTTTTAGGGTAAGGGGCATTTTGGTCATTTTTAGCAAGGATAATTTTCTCGTCAAAAGTATGCACATACCAAAAGTACATTTTCTTTTATCCAAGATAATTTTTGTACAATTTTTAGAGAGAATATCTTAGCCCAAAATAATTAAAATGCATTTTCCTATTTTTATTGCGTAAAAATGCTAAAAGACCATTAAAAATTCCCCAATTATTAAAAGACAATTTTTGTTTGTCTAGAATAATTGGGGAGGCTATTTTATGGTGCCCAAAAACATGTAACACATTTTCAATAGGTGCATTCCCATTTTGCATGTCCAAAAATTCAAATTTCAAAATCAAAAATAGGAAGTGTCCTCAATAAGACAAAATACAAAAACAAGCATTTTTTTATTTTTCTCCCTCCATGATCAGCTGATCATGCGCCACATACCCCTCTCTCTCTCTCAAAATTCTTCTACACACTTCTTTTCTTATTCACCAAGTTTTGATTTGATCTTATCTTCACTTTTGCCCATTTTGGTAAATTATTCCACACACTTACACTAACCTCTCCACCAACAAATGTCATCTTTCCCTTTTGATAACATTCCCTCACCATAATACCCTTAACCCTATTCTAGATCCTTCCCCATATGAATCACCATTCCAAAATTAGATTTTTGTTCACAATTTTTCCTTTCTTTTTGTTCATGCATGCGCCACCTTCACCCCACCTCCTCACACACTTGTGTTTTCTAAATACCCCTAATCCATGTGACTAATAATCCTAGCCATCCATTCAAAAATAAAATCAAATCCTAGAGCCCATCAAAGATGAGAAGACTAAAATACCCTTAAACCTAAAAACCCCTATAAATACTTCCCACTTCCTCACCTCATAAATCTTTTGGCTATTATTCTCATTTTTTGCTAACCTAGAACAAAGACTTCTCCTCTCTTCCTCCTCTATAGGCCGAACTCTCTCCCTCATTCCATTCCATCCATTTTTCAAGTTTCATCCACCAAATCACCTTAAACCTACTTCATATTCATATATCATCCTCCTTCCACCCTTAGTTCCATTTTTACACCATAAAGGAGCTTCCTTTCTTCAAGTTTGCGTGACATTGTTGGTGTTTTGTGAAGATTATTGTTGACTTGTTCTTGATCTTCATTCATCTATTCTTGTGTAGTTTTGATCTTGAGGTAAATATCCTAATCTCTTGCATTTTTAACTACTAGCATGTAAATCACCCTTCTACTCCTCTTTCCTCTCTAAGAGGCTTAGAGGGTCCATTTCAAGCACTATGTCAAGGACTTTGGGAGCCTTGGGTGCTTGAAGTGAACCCTTGGCCTTGAGGAGAGGTTTCTTGTGTTTCATCATATTGTTCTTGCATTTTTCATACACATTTTGTCATTTTTGCATGAATAAAAATTTCCACATGAGATATGCATCCCATTATTCATGTCATAACTTGCAAGTTGAGATTTGGTTTGATTTATGAGGTTGAGGTTTGGGTTTGGGTCCCTAAATTAGGGTTTCATCATCTTTTATTTTCTTTGATTTTGTGAGTTGAATAAATAATGAAATGATGCTTGTTTGAGTGTGACATACATGTGTAGATCTTAGGGTTTATGTATGTGTGTCTAATGAAGTGATTTGGTTGCAAGAAATTTGTTGAAGTTGAGCATTATTGTTTATATGTAGATTCGGCCATGAAGCCATTTTTGTGACCAATTTACTTACTCAAATTTGTTGTTTGATCTTGTTTGGTAAATTAATTGTTGTGAATTGTGTTTTTCACTTTTTACCTTTTAGTTTTTACCATTCACCTAAGTGTTACTAAATAGTAAAAACATTTACCTTCACTTAAATAATTCATCACCTTCACTTAAATAAGTTACCATTTCATTAATAATTTACCTTTACTTTTACCTTTCTTAAATTACAAAAAGACCAAAACATTTTCTAGTTTACAAAATCAACCCAAAAATACTTTTACCACTTTTTCCTAAGACTCTAAAAACACCAAAACATTTCACCATTTCCTAAGAATAAGGTAACTAAATTCTTACCACTTTTTATGACACACTCTCACATTCTTACACTTAAATAAAACCTCATTCACTCTCTTGCATTCTCATTTGCTTGTATCTCTTACATACTCTCTTGTTTTAACCTTCATGCCTTTTCATATATTCATATCTCTTGCATATTCATTTGCACTCTCACTTGTTAGTACCTCATGCATCCTTACTTGTTCATACTTCTTGCATTCTCACATGTCCATTCATAATTAAATAACCATGCATCCTCACATGTCCATGTATTCATTAATCAAATACTCATGCATTCAATAATGCCATGCATTACTTTCCACTCTTGTATGCTCATGCATTTAATTATGCATTCAAATAATGTTATGCCTTGTATTCTCAAATTGCATGCTTGTACACTCATGTGTTTGTTTAATCATGTATTCATTTGTTCATGGCAACTTGTAAATATTCTTCATGTTTGCTTTGCCTATGCTTTCATTGTTATCTCGGTTTTGAATAAAAAGGATTTGTAATGTTCTACCTTCTTTTCAAGTCCAAAATCAAATGTTTTCTAATAAAAACCCTAAGGCATTTTTCATAAACAAAATCATTAGCCATCACTCGAAGCCGATGCTTGTTTGATCGTTAATGATGGAGTTACTAGTGGTAGTCACTCAAGCCCTTGCTTGTTTGACTATCACGAAAACTCCCACACCTTAATCAAATACAAATTAATTCAAAATTCAAAAACAATATGAGTCATTAGTGGTAATCATCACTATGATTCATCCTTTTCCAAAATCATTTCAAAAAAGATAATAAAACGTTGCAACTAGTAATCACTTGAGTAATTGCTCGACTGATTATCGGTTCCAACACTTTTCTTTCAAGTTAATAATGAACGCCACTCGAAGCCATTGCTTGTTTGGTATTCATGAACGCTTGAGTCATATTTCCAAAACCCAAAAGATAAGATAAAGACAAAACACAGATTTTCTCAAGATTAAGAACCAAGAACTACGTAGCTTTGATCCCTCATCTCATTGAGGGTACGTAGGAGCGGGTCACATCCCGTCAAGCACTCTTTTAAAAAATCTAAGTTTAGTTTCACTTTTCAAAGATCCCAAAAAGATTTCTTTCTCTCTTGTTTTCTAAAAAACTCTTTCAAATAAAAAGGAAAAGAAAAGAAGTAGAACGATTCATTTCAAATCAAACATTTCAAAACCACACATCGAATTAATGGTTCCCTTTCGGTAGAAAGGAGGTATGGGGTGCTAATACCTTCCCCACACCTAACCGACCCCCGAACCTACATCTCTGAGTTTTCGAAAGACCAGTTGCTTTCCAAAAGGTTTTCCTAATATTTTCCTTAATAAATGTTAGTGGCGGCTTCATTGAAAGATTTCTTTTTTAGAAAAGTTGTAAACGAGGAAGGTTCCCCCTCGGGGACTTTTTCGGGCGCAACAGCTGGCGACTTCACTGGGGACAAATTTTTTTAAAAAAAATAAATAAGTGGGTCCAACCTAATTAATCCGATGTGTGGTTCAAAGTGTTTGATTTGAATTATTTTTCGTTTTACTTCTTCATTTCCTTACCCTTTTTTCCTTTTCTTTCTTCATATGCTTGTAATTATGCATGCTTTCCCCCATCTATTATAATCCCTTCTTCTCTGCTCCTTTTCTTGAGGTAAGCTATATGTGGTTGTTGATGACACCTTAGGTTAGTTCATTTGTTTTGAAGTGATGCTAAACCTTAGGGTAGACGACATGTTCTTTGCTTTCTTCTATCCGACTGGTCCGGCTTTTTCCTTGCAGGTGGGGAGGGTAGATTTTAGAAAGTATGTCCTCAATCACACACTTTCACACCTTATGATTCATGTTCTATGAGTGGGCTCCTATACCCGGATCCAACAAATACCTAGGAGAGTGGAGACGATTAGGATATCATTCGAGACCTTGTCTGTCTCGACACTCATGAAAGTCTCAACCAGAGCACGCTTTCTCATGACGCTTCACACTTGGTAGTTCTCTACATTTGTGGATGTCGGCATGAGGATTCTATAGCTCTGGTAGCCATTGTGAGGGTGTGAATTAGAACTACATGGGAGGAACCTTTGAAGTTGCCTTAGAACTTAGGATTCCCACCTTTGTAGGACACGAGGACATACAAATTGTGTGTTGCATTGTAGTTTAGACATGTCTTTCCTAAAAAGAAGATTTTCAAAAAAAAAAAAAGAAAAGAAAGGGTCGCCGTTGTAGCCTTTTCTTTTGCCGTTCCGTACAAAGCGACATATGACCCACTTTATTTCAAAAAAAGGGAAAGAAAGAGTTATCTCTGTAGCTTTCTTCTTACCGGTCTATATGAAGCAGTGTACGGTCCGTACTTTCAAAAAAAGGAAACTTGAGTTATCGCAAATAAAGTTTTTTTTCTAACCTTGCATTTGCATAAAGCATCATTGTCATACATCCCCGCATTGCATAAAACTTAAGTTTCTGCAATTCATGCATTCATAGTGCATCTCATTTGCATTTGCTTGTCGAGGATCACCGAATAATACACCATCTTGTCATAGGTGTACCAAAATGGAATCAAGTAGCAAAGCTTCACTTACTCCTCGCCTCCCGATTGTGAAAAAAGTGGATGTTGGTAGCCTGAGGCAATGTGCAGCCCTTATGGGTCCAATTGAGAGGGATTCCTTCGATTTAGCATATGGGAATATCCGCAAGCTCTTACAGTTGAATGTTCAAGAAGATGCTCTTGTGGCTTTAAGCCAATTCTATGATTCTGATATGAGGTGCTTTTTCTTCAAGAACTTTCAGCTTTCGCCCACATTAGAAGAGTATGAGCAGCTTTTGGGATTCTCCCGGTCTCATGCAAGACCCTACCAATTCCAGGGACTGTATTACACTGATGAGAGGTTAGCAACGTTGTTGAGGATTGGAAAGGATCAGTTGAAGTTACAGAAGCTGAAAAGAAATGGTGTAGCCGGGTATCCACAAGAATACTTCGAAGACCTGATGCAATCTTATGCTCTGGCCAAGAATTGGGGTCCATTCAAGTTGGTATTAGCTCTTACCATATTTGGGGTCGTTCTTTTCCCTCAAATAGAGAAGTATATTGATGAAGATGCAATTGGTGCGTTCTTAGCTTTCAAAGATGCCAAGAACCCTATCAATCCCGTGCCGGCTGTTCTTGCTAACACATATCATGCCTTCACTCGCCATACGATCGATTCAGCATAAAGAAAATATGCATTTGCTTCACGTCCTCTATGCCTGGCTCATTCTTCATGTGGTCCATAACCGTCTAGATGTCAAAGAGTTAATTTCCTACGCTCTAAGTTGTGAGGTGAAGGTCAGAACTACTTCAGAATGGTTTGAGTCTCTGAAAAACCTTAACGATCTCCAAATCCGATGGTATACCGCTGCATGTTGGAATGACAGACCTATGGTGTTGTTCAGTTGTGGAAGCTTTCAGAATGTGCCTCTCATGGGGACTCAAGGGTGTATCAACTATAACCCTTCATTGACTTTAAGGCAACTCGGTTACCCGATGAAGAACTCACCCTCCGAAAGCATGCTGTCCCGTGTTTACCTCTATAAGGGGATGCCTAAATGCGGTGATTTGCTTCGAAGAGTTCAACAGTCATGGGAATCCGCAGTGCGAAAAGGAAGTGAAGAATTGTCAAAAAGAACCAGTGACGTCACCTTCAATCAATGGCTTAAGGACAAACTTCAAAGTGTGAGATCACCGAGTCAAGGGATGCTTACCCTTGAGGAAGAGATTCCAGAACCCTATGTCCCTACTTATGAAGAGTTGAACGAAGCCAAATTCACCTTAGCAAAGGTAGAAGAAGAGAAGAGAGCCTTGCAGGCCAAGTTAGAAGAGATGACTCTAGAGAAGGAAAGGTTAGAGGAAGAAAATGCTATCAAGATGACCGCTGTGGAAGAGAGTGTCAAACGATTCAAGAAAGAAGAACAAAGCAAGATAGAGGCCCAGGGATTTCTGAAAAGAGCCAGAGAAGAACTCCAGAAGTACAAACAGAAAGCAAGGAAGGCGCTTGAGGAGGCCCAAGAGTGGAAGACACTAGCCCACCAGTCAGAGCAAGAATCACACTTGGTGAGGGAGCTGAGGAGTCAGCTTAGGAACCTCGAGCAAGAGAAAAATGCTGTTGAGGAGATCCTCAAGGAATATCGCAAGCCTTGAGTTTTGAAAGAGAAATATTTGGTGAATTAAAAGGTAACCTTCGCAGTCTGGAGGAGGCCTACAGGCAAGTTCGAGCTGAGAGTCAGTATTGGGAAGAGCGCTTCCTGGAATTGATAGGGAAAATTGAGGAGCAAGAGATCATTAAAGAGCTAAGAGAGGAGATCCAGGTGTGGAAGGGTAAATTCTCCAAGTTATCCGAACTAGCTAGTCAAGCTATGGCGGGGAGTTCCCAGAAATCTAAGGGCGTAGAGGCCGAAATGTGTTTCTTCAACACCCTCCGAGGTGTACAAGTTTGTGAAGTATTAGGGCATTGGTCGTGGAGTTCAGGAACAATCTCGGGGAGCAAGAGTCAACAAGAAAAGGAAGAGAGATGAAGAATTTAAAGCCATTTGTAATTAAGTTGATTAGATGTACTTCTTTATCTAAAGCATTTACTCTGAATATTGTATTCTGAAGTATGGTATTCCTTTACTTTATTTCATTATGAATATGGTACCACCTTTTCCCTTGGCAAAAGTCGTTGAAGCTCTTTGTCCTTGATGAATGAAGTGTTTGGTTTGCTACTTTGATTCCTCGTTCCCTTCACTTTCTAAGAAAAAAAGAATAATAAAAAATGATAATAAATAATAAAAAAAAAAGAGAAAAATAAAATGAATAAAAAAAGAGAAAAGAAAAGAAAAGAGAAAGGAAGGAAAGTTGACGCACCTAAGACAAGATGAGGCATTACGCGGTTCTTGACGTCGAGCAAACATTATGCATACATTCATGCATTTTTCTTTTTTCACTCTTATATAATAAAAGTCTAAATAAGCGAGAAAAGGCAAGTCGAGTGCGACAACATCGGTATTGGACACGCCACAGCCGAGGATGGCAATCTTAGCAGATATCGATCCACCTCACCAAAGAAGAGAGAATCGAATCCTCCTATTCCGTGCTCGGCAAATGGAAGTGGAACAAACCCGACCCTCACGATGATGTAATCGAACGATCGGCTCCGGTAGCTCCAATCGAGTGATCCCGAAATGAGAATGAGATGAATGCTTTAAAAGCTTGAGATGAGCGAGGTGATGAGGCTTTTGTTGTCCTTGAAAGATGGGAATGACTTTCGCATCGCGCCAGCTGGCACGCTACGGCCTTCCTTTGGGATACACTCCCCAAGTCAAGAAGCGAATCCGGATCTTTGGTCCTGCGGTCGGCGATTGAGAATGTGCAACCAACGTCTCGTTGGACCGGAGATGAGTAATCGCCGAACCCCGGTCCGATTCCCCATCCAATTGTTATACCTCGCCCACTCCTCGAATCTCACTACACCACCCACTTTTTTTCCAGACTCGTGGCTTCGTGTCGTGCAACTCTGTTTATCCCCGTGCTCGATGACTCAACGCCGCCACCGCGCATATGTTGTAAGCAATTCTCCCCGGGTTATTCATTGAGCAGCAAGAGCAGACCAAGGAACAATTCCAAATGTTAGAAGAAAGGCTAAGGATGGTTGAAGGTTTTGGCTTCAGAGCTAAAGAGGCTAGAGATTTGTGCCTTATCCCCGATGTGGTGCTCGCCCCAAAGTTCAAGGTCCCCGACTTTGACAAGTATAGAGGTGCTACTTGCCCAAAGAGTCATCTGACGATGTACTGCAGGAAAATGTCCACTTACTCCCGGGATGACAAACTACTAATCCATTGCTTCCAAGACTGGCCTAAGCGGGGCATCTCTTAATTGGTACATGAAGTTAGAGCCGTCCCCAATCCATTCTTTGGAAGGATTTGGCGGATGCTTTTCTCAAGCAAGATCAATACAATGCGGATATGGCGCGGATCGGACACAATCTGCAGAACATGAGTAAGAAAGACAAGTGAATCATTCAAGGAGTATGCCCAGAGGTGGAGGGCTTTGGCTGCGCAAGTTACACCCCCTTTGCTAGACAAAGAGTTGATTTCTATGTTTATGGAAACCTTGCCGTCGTTGTATTATGACCGCTTTGATCGGTGAGTGTCTCGCCCAATTTCTCGATTTGGTGATTGTGGGAGAGAGGTTGGAAAGTGGATTGAGAAGTGGAAAGATCGCATGAGGATTCACCGATGAATGCAAACCCCGAGAAAAAGTCATTCTCTCGGCTTTCCCAAAAAGAAGGAAGGAGAAACCAATGCTATCACCATCAACCCGCCATATCGCCCACCCAATATTCCGGTTCCCACCCCGCACGCATGCAGACGGCCGTCCATTCCAAAACACGGTCAAAACAACTACCAAAAGACCTACCAAAACAGAACCTTTGACCCAATTCCCATGTCCTACATGCACCTTTTAACTACCTCATCACCAACAAGCTCATTAACACAAGGCCCATGAAACCTGTTCAACCACCCTACTTCAAGGGTACAATCCCAATACTTTGTGCTTTCCACGAAGGAGCAGTGGGGCATGTTGTGGAAGACTTCAAAGCCTTCAAGATAGTGGTACAAGATTTGATAGATGCAAAAGGCATAACTTTCAAGCAAGAGGATCCAAATATTACCACTAACCCGTTGCCGGGTCATCAGAGGCCAGCTACCAACGCCATAGAAAGTTCTGGTGGGCGATTGATAAAGAAAGTGCACGAGATCAAGACTCCTCTAAGTGTCATTTACGCTGAATTATGCCGGGCTGAGGTTGTTAAAAAAGGGTGTTGCCATGAGGAAGGGTGTGCTGACTCTTTGTGTGTGGGAGATTGTGAAACCTTCAAGATGATCCTGCAGGACTTAATGGATCAATACATGGTCCAGGTAGGAGCTCATGGTATGGGGGATGAAGTGTTGACCCTATGTTCAGACAGTGATGGGGAGGCCAAAAAGCCGATTGAAATTCTGCGCAAATCTGATCCAAGAATGGTTCAAGTCAGTGCTCGACCAGCAGTCATTAAAGACCCAGTTCCTTTCTCATGCAAAGAAGAAACCATTAAAGGCATAACAGTAGTGCCTACAAAGGAAGGATGTTGGGATACCCTAGGAGAGCCTAGTGGAAAATTTGACTATTTGGTCAGGTATGATGCTTCGGCGAGCGCTCAAGTCCGAATAGAAGACATCCAACCCACAGGATGGGGTGAGGAAGATGAACAATACAACCAGATAGCTGTCGTCGAGGAAGAGTTAGTGAAGAAGAAGAGGGTCGGGATATGGTTTGTCGCAGATTGTGGCGGGGAGAAGGAGTTGGCAATTGGAAGATCGTCGATTTCCTGTTGTTTTCATTTCAAAGTAATGATTTTTGTAATACAAATCCTTTGGCTCGCCCAAGGCCTTAGGACATTTTCATAAGGGCATGCATGTTTTCTTTTAAGATATCATCTATGAATAAAATGTAGTTTTGAATTCTCAAATGAATAAAAATTGCTTTTTGTGTCTTCATTTTGTGTCTCCATTTTTGCTTGTTCATTGCTTTTCTATTCCCGCAAATGCGGATCAAAAATGAATGTCTCTGGAAATAATAATGCCAATGGTTCATATGTTAATTTTGATTACCCAGTTAATCAAGCCGAGGAGGATGTTGAGGACGCATCGGGAGACTCCTCCGAATTGATGAGAATGGTTGAGCAAGAAGAAAAGGTTATTCTACCATATGAGGAAACCGTTGAGACCATCAATTTAGGCAACGAGAGGTGAAAAGAAAGAAGTTAAGGTTGGCACGCCAATGAAAAAAGGGGAATATGAGAGGTTGGTCCAACTCCTGCGTGATTATGTTGGCGACGCCTTTGCATGGTCGTATGAGGATATGCCCGGATTAGATCTGAGATATAGTGGTGCACAAGTTGCGGTCAAGCTCGAGTGCTCTCGGTTAAATGAAGTTAAGGAGGATGAAGCACGAGATGTCTTTAAAGATCGAGAGATGAGGTGAAGAAGCGGTTTGACGTGGTTTCCTAGCCGTAGCTAAATACCCACAAATGGGTTGCTAACATTGTGCGGTGCCCAAAAAGGATGGGAAGGTTAGAATGTGCGTTGATTACGAGAGATCCGAATCGGGCGATCCCAAAGATGACTTTTCCTTGCCTCATATTGATGTTCTAGTAGATAGCACAAAGACAAAGACTCTCTTTTCTCCTTCATGGGCGGGTATTCGGGTTATAATCGATTAAAATGGCTCCCGAGGATATGGAGAAGACGACTTTACGACCACTTTGGGGGCGTTCGTTATAAAGTCATGCCGTTCGGTTTGAAGAACGCTGGTGCCACCTATCAAAGGGCTATGGTCACATTGTTTCATGACATGATGCACAAAGAAATAGAGGTTTATGTGGATGATATGATTGCAAAGTCCAAAACTGATGAGGAGCATATTGTTAACTTGCGAGAAGCTCTTCGAGCGGTTGAGAAAGTTCAAGCTCGAGTTAAACCCGCCAAGTGCACCTTTGGGGTGAGGTCAGAAAGCTGTTAGGGTTTATCGTCGATCAAAAAGGATAGAGGTGGACCTGCACAAAGTACGTGCAATTCTCGAAATGCCTGCTCCTAGAACAGAGAAAGAAGTTCGGGGTTTTCTTGGAAGATTGAACTATATTTCCAGGTTTATCTTCCAGTTAAATGCCACATGTGAGCCGATTTTCAAGTTGCTGTGCAAGAATCAAGAAACTAAGTGGAATGATAACTGCCAAGAAGCTTTTGAGAAGATTAAGAAATACTTGCAGAATCCACCTATTTTAATGCCTCCAGTGCATGGCAGACCTTTGATCTTGTATCTGACTGTGGTAGAAAATTCGATGGGTTGTGTGCTAGGGCAACATGACGAAACTGGCAAGAAAGAGCATGCAATTTATTATCTGAGCAAGAAGTTCACTGACTGTGAGACAAGATACTCATTACTAGAAAAGACTTGTTGTGCCTTGGCTTGGGCTGCTCACCGTTTAAGGCAGTACATGTTAAGTCATACCACTTGGTTAGTGTCAAAGATGGATCCTATCAAGTACATCTTCGAGAAGCCTGCGCTCACAGGAAGAATCGCCAGGTGGCAGATGCAGTTATCAGAATATGATATTCTTTATGTCACTCAAAAGGCCATAAAAGGTAGTGCGTTGGCGAATACAGCGCGATCACCTATTGAAGATTATCATCAATGCGGTGTGATTTCCACGATGAGGACATTATGGCTCTGTTTGAAGAAGGAAAGTCCCCAGAGAACGAAAGGTGGAGAGTAGTGTTCGACGGTGCTTCCAATGATTATGGGCACGAGGTGAGGCAAAGTGTTGATTTCCCGACAATCGTTTCATACCGGTCACCACTAGACTAAGTTTCTATGTCACAAACAATATTGCAGAGTACGAAGCATGTATTCAGGTATTGAGCGACTCTAGATTGGAAAGTCAAAAGACTAGATGTGTACGGAGACTCGGCTCTAGTCATTCATCAAATGAATGGAGATTGGGAGGCAGAGATCCCGAGTTGATACTCTATAGGGATTATATCCGAGAATTGGTTGAACCCTTTGAAGAAATCACATTTCAAAGATCGCCTCTCGCAGAGAATTAGTTGGCCGATGCACTAGCTACTTTGTCTTCAATGTTTAATGTCACCGCGATAAGAACTTGACCCGCATCGAATTCAAAGATCGAAGTTTGCCAAAGACATTATCACCACTCCTACACAAAGAATTGAAGATGAAGAAGATGATAAGCCTTGGTATCATGACATCAAGCAGTATATCCGGAACATAGAGTATCCTCTAGGGGCATCAGAAAATGATAAAAGAACACTTAGGAGGTTGTCAATGAATTTCTTCTTGAGTGGTGAAGTACTTTACAAGAGGAACCATGATAAAATACTCCTTAGGTGTGTGGCCAAGGAGGAAGCAGAAAAGATCATGAGAGAGGTGCATGAAGGCACATTCGGGACTCATTCGATGGGCATACTATGGCAAGAAAGATATTAAGAAATTTGGTTATTCTTGGCTGCAGATGGAAGGTGATCAAGTACTACGATTTTGTGAGAAAATGCCACAAATGTCAGATTTATGCTGATCATATTCATGTTCCACCGGCTTCGTTAAATGTCTTGACCGCATCTTGGCCATTTTCAATGTGAGGCATGGATGTCATTGGTCCCATAGAGCCCAAGGCGTCAAATGGGCACCGCTTCATTCTAGTTGCAATTGATTACTTCACTAAATGGGTTGAAGCGCCTCATATTCCAAAGATAACTAGTTAAAGTGGTTGCCAAGTTTGTAAAGAAGGAGGACGGTGTGTCGCTATGGTCTCCCCGGATAAAATCATCACGCAGACAATGGTAGCAATCTGAATAGTAAAATGATGAAAGAGTTGTGCCATGAGTTTAAGATTAAGCATCACAATTCCTCTCCCTACCGTCCAAAGATGAATGGGGCGGTTGAAGCGATCAACAAGAATATCAAGAGAATTGTGCGAGAAAATGGTAGTGACCTACAAGGTCGGCACGAAATGCTTCCCTTTGCTTTGCACGGGTATCGTACTTCAGTGCGCACTTCGACCGGGGCAACCCCTTTCTCTCTAGTGTATGGGTCAGAAGCAGTTCTTCCCATCGAGGTTGAGATACCATCTCTCCGAGTGCTCATGGAAGCCAAGTTAGAAGAGGCTGAATGGGTTCAAACTCGTCTAGATCAGTTGAACCTCATTGAAGAGAAGAGAATTGCAGCTCTGTGTCATGGTCAGTTGTACCAGCAAAGAATGAAAACAACATTTGACAAGAAAGTTCGTCACCGAGAATTCAGCGAGGGAGACCTTGTGCTCAAAAAGATTCTGCCTATTCAAAGTGACCCTCGTGGGAAATGGACCCCTACCTATGACGGACCATATGTGGTAAAGAAAGCCTTCTCTGGAGGATCATTAATACTCACCAGCATGGATGGTGAAGAACTCAGAAACCCAGTCAATTCAGATTCAGTCAAGAAGTATTACGCCTGAGAAAAGTAAAAGGAAAAAAGAGAAAGATGAGCCAAACAAGAATTAGCTCGCTAGGTTGAAAACCCGAGAGGGCAACCTAGGCAAAATTGAGCGACCCGGTGGATTGAAAACCCGAAAGGGCGATCCAGGCAAAAATTAGGGTCAGAAAAGTTGGACTTAAGGAGGTAAAAGAGGCAAGCAGCGTCTCCAAAAGTTTGGATAAAAGGGTGATCAAAGTTATAAGTATGAGCAGTTGGCATCAAATGCTCCAGAGACAAAGAATATTCATAAGATCTATTGCGTCCATTTTTCTTGTTTTTTTAGTTTCAGAAAAATTTTCAATGTACTCCTTTCAGTCAGCGTGACATTCTGCACGTCTGACTTCCATATGAATAAAAGTCCAAATTTTTCACCTTATCAGTTTGTTGCTTTCTTTTCATTTCTGCTTTAAAATTACGTTTTATGGTAGATGATAGATAAATCATGGAAATATGCATAGGTCAGAGCATTAAGATCATTGCGAAATTTTTGAAAAAAAAAAAAAAAAAAAAAAAAAAAAGACGATCTTTTAGTCAAGTAAACTCACAAAAATCAAATAAGGAGTCTGGTTGCGTTAGAACAAGAAAGCGGAGCCCGGCTCCCAAAGTATTATCACGGATGGTTGTGGTGTCCCATGATACAAGTTCCGAGTTGATCGGGCCAAGAAAAGAAAAGCCAAAAAGCAAAAGAGCAAAAGAGCAAAATATATAAAAAAAAAAAAAAAAAAAAGAGTCATGCATTACATGCATCAAGCATAAAATCATACACTCATCGGTCATGCATCATAAAGTAAAGAAAATTCAGCGTTTGCATTACATTCACCATGAGGAAAAGAAAAAGAAAATAGCAATCATGGCATTTGCATTGCATGCGTCTGCATTCATCTCACTTGCGGTACAAAGATGGATAGGTACTTCGGCATTAATGTTCGACTTCGAAGGAACTCCTCGGTGGGATGATTAGAAAGAAAGAATGAGAAAAAAGAAAAAGAGCGCCCAAGCACGCAAAAGAAGAAAAGAGAGCGTGCCAAGCGCAAAAAAAAAAAAAAAGCGTCGAACGCGCAAAAAGAAAAAGAGAGCGCCCAAGCGCGCAAAAGAGAAAAGATCGAGAAAAGAAGAAAGAATAAAAGAGAGCGCCCAAGCGCGCAGATGGATCCATTAAGACCGAAGTCTTCTGCTATCACCTTAGGACCGAAATCCAAGACCGAAATCTTCTCGCTATCACCTTATGTATACGAGCAACGCGATGGACCGCAACCCATGCGAGGCGCAGCGGAATAGTTGTATCACCCTAAGATACGAGTGACGCCGTAGATTGATCGTATATCGATTCGAGCCGATAACGATCCCCTTGGCCGCTCGAAAGACCAGAGATTTCAGGAAAGCGTGCTCCTCAAGCCACGTGCAAACTCGGATTCGCCAAGAGTTCGTTTAAGGATTACTGAGTTTTAGGCAACTTTGGGCATTTTACCGCTTTTTGCACGCTAAGTGCCCATTTCTTCGCCAAAGACGCCAGTACCCCTTTTATCTTTTTCTGTCAAAAAAAAAAAAAAAAAAAAAAAAAAAAAGAAGAAATCGAGTTTCCCAAATGGACAAAATTGGCATGATTTCTGAATTCTTTATTTCTATTTTATCTTGAAATATGTCTTTGCGCGATTCATATTTCTTGATAAAATCCAAATAAAGAGAGGCAATTGTCATACCCCAATTTTGTCCAAACAAAGGTAAAACCCTAATTTTCCCCAAAAAAATAAATAAATAAAAGAAAAAGCATCATGCATTGCATTTAGGGTCCTAAAAGTCATTTCAAAGTTTCTAAAATCTTTTTGGAGTTGAAATGCACTTTTTGGACGAACTAGATTTTTAGGGTAAAGGGCATTTTGGTCATTTTTTATAACAGGATAATTTTCTCGTCAAAAGTATGCACATACCAAAAGTACATTTTTCTTTTATCCAAGATAATTTTTGTACAATTTTTGTACAATTTTTAACAACACTTTTTCACTTGTGCACAAAACAAATTAAAAACACAAAAATTGGTTAGTTAAAAACCATGAAATTTTGCCTCCCAAGAGTGTTTGCTTTAAGAGTCTTTGACCAAACTTCCTCTTTGATGTTAGAGGTTTTGAAGATCAATTGTGGTCTTGTCCCTAACCACATGCTCACCATGGTATTGTTTCACCCTTAGTTAAAAACCTTGAAGGTGGTGTTGGTTGTTTCATCATACAAGTCCACAAAGCACCATGAGGTAAACTTTTACCAATTTGAACAGCCCAAACCATCCGGACTTAAGCTTCCCGAGGAACAATTTGAGTCTTTAGTTAAAAAGAAGCACTTGGCCTCCTTCTATCAGCTCCCTCTTCTGAATCTTTTGATCATGCCACATGTAACACCCCCTTACTTTTAATACTACTTAGCAAATTAAATCAGAGTTTTCAAAAACCACTCAAGGAGTGCTACATTTTTCTACATGAATTTCAACCAAGCAAAACAATATACATGATTGCGCAGCTAAACAATGTAGTGTGGTGTACATACAGCACCTCGGCCGAGAAGGAACCGAGCTCAACAAGTAACAGGTTATTAGTTACATCACAGTCAAAATAATACATGTTCCAAAAAGACATAGATTTATAATTCAAAATAAACCTACATAACAGACCACTACGCTACTCGGCCCCCAGTGTTACACTACCAGAGCAATGACGACGCCAAACGACACTGAGTGAGGACTGACCTCTACTCGGGAATACCTGCAAGTTGCCAACATGAGAGCAACATAAAAGCAGTAGGGTGAGTCTCTAAACACAAATAGCAATGTTTATAACAAACCTCATGCTAAAACAAACACAAACAGCACCTCAACTCACACAAAACAACTCAGTTCAGCAGGCTATGACACCTCAGTTCATACCACAAAATAATACTACAATCAGTGCATGATTTATATGAATGATGCAGACCCAAACTCCAAGGGCATATGCATGATGGATCCATTAAGACCGAAGTCTTCTGCTATCACCTTAGGACCGAAGACCAAGACCGAAGTCTTCTGCTATCACCTTATGTATACGAGCAACGCGATGGACCGCAGCCCCATGCGAGGCGCAACGGAATAGTTGTATCAGCCTAAGATACAGTGGACGCCGTAGATTGATCTGTATATCAGTTCCGGAGCTGATAACGATCCCCCCGGTCGCTCGAAAGACCAGAGATTTCAGGAAACATGCTCCTCCAAGCCACGTGCAAACTCGGATTCGCCAAGAGTTCGTTTAAGGATTACGAGTTTTAGGCAACTGGGCATTTTACCGCTTTTGCACGCCAAGTGCCCATTCTCGCCAAAGACGCCGGTACCCACTTTTATCTTTTACGTCAAAAAAAAAAAAAAAAAAAAAAAAAAAGAGAAGGAAATCCGAGTTTCCCCAAATGGACAAAATTGGCATGATTTCTGAATTCTTTATTTCTATTTTATCTTCGAAATATGTCTTGCGCGATTCATATTTCTTGATAAAATCCAAATAAAGAGGGGCAGCTGTCATACCCCAATTTTGTCCGGCTTAGGGTAAAACCCTAATTTTCCCCAAAAAAATAAATAAATAAAAGAAAAAGCATCATGCATTGCATTTAGGGTCCTAAAAGTCATTTCAAAGTTTCTAAAATCTTTTTTGGAGTTGAAATGCACTTTTTGGACGAACTAGGATTTTTTAGGGTAAGGGGCATTTTGGTCATTTTTCGCAACAGGATAATTTTCTCGTCAAAAGTATGCACATACCAAAAGTACATTTTTCTTTTATCCAAGATAATTTTTGTACAATTTTTAGAGAGAATATCTTAGCCCAAAATAATTAAAATGCATTTTCCCTATTTTTTATTGCGTAAAAAATGCTAAAAGACCATTAAAAATTCCCCAATTATTAAAAGACAATTTTTGTTTGTCTAGAATAATTGGGGAGGCTATTTTATGGTGCCCAAAAACATGTAACACATTTTCAATAGGTGCATTCCCATTTTGCATGTCCAAAAATTCAAATTTCAAAATCAAAAAATAGGAAGTGTCCTCAATAAGACAAAATACCAAAAACAAGCATTTTTTTTATTTTTCTCCCTCCATGATCAGCTGATCATGCGCCACATACCCCCTCTCTCTCTCTCAAAATTCTTCTACACACTTCTTTTCTTATTCACCAAGTTTTGATTTGATCTTATCTTCACTTTTGCCCATTTTGGTAAATTATTCCACACACTTACACTAACCTCTCCACCAACAAATGTCATCTTTCCCTTTTGATAACATTCCCTCACCATAATACCCTTAACCCTATTCTAGATCCTTCCCCATATGAATCACCATTCCAAAATTAGATTTTTGTTCACAATTTTTCCTTTCTTTTTTTGTTCATGCATGCGCCACCTTCACCCCACCTCCTCACACACTTGTGTTTTCTAAATACCCCTAATCCATGTGACTAATAATCCTAGCCATCCATTCAAAAATAAAATCAAATCCTAAAGCCCATCAAAGATGAGAAGACTAAAATACCCTTAAACCTAAAAACCCCTATAAATACTTCCCACTTCCTCACCTCATAAATCTTTTGGCTATTATTCTCATTTTTTTGCTAACCTAGAACAAAGACTTCTCCTCTCTTCCTCCTCTATAGGCCGAACTCTCTCCCTCATTCCATTCCATCCATTTTTCAAGTTTCATCCACCAAATCACCTTAAACCTACTTCATATTCATATATCATCCTCCTTCCACCCTTAGTTCCATTTTTACACCATAAAGGAGCTTCCTTTCTTCAAGTTTGCGTGACATTGTTGGTGTTTTGTGAAGATTATTGTTGACTTGTTCTTGATCTTCATTCATCTATTCTTGTGTAGTTTTGATCTTGAGGTAAATATCCTAATCTCTTGCATTTTTTAACTACTAGCATGTAAATCACCCTTCTACTCCTCTTTCCTCTCTAAGAGGCTTAGAGGGTCCATTTCAAGCACTATGTCAAGGACTTTGGGAGCCTTGGGTGCTTGAAGTGAACCCTTGGCCTTGAGGAGAGGTTTCTTGTGTTTCATCATATTGTTCTTGCATTTTTCATACACATTTTGTCATTTTTGCATGAATAAAAATTTCCACATGAGATATGCATCCCATTATTCATGTCATAACTTGCAAGTTGAGATTTGGTTTGATTTATGAGGTCGAGGTTTCGGGTTTGGGTCCCTAAATTAGGGTTTCATCATCTTTTATTTTCTTTGATTTTGTGAGTTGAATAAATAATGAAATGATGCTTGTTTGAGTGTGACATACATGTGTAGATCTTAGGGTTTATGTATGTGTGTCTAATGAAGTGATTTGGTTGCAAGAAATTTGTTGAAGTTGAGCATTATTGTTTATATGTAGATTCGGCCATGAAGCCATTTTTTGTGACCAATTTACTTACTCAAATTTGTTGTTTGATCTTGTTTGGTAAATTAATTGTTGTGAATTGTGTTTTTCACTTTTTACCTTTTAGTTTTTACCATTCACCTAAGTGTTACTAAATAGTAAAAACATTTACCTTCACTTAAATAATTCATCACCTTCACTTAAATAAGTTACCATTTCATTAATAATTTACCTTTACTTTTTACCTTTCTTAAATTACAAAAAGACCAAAACATTTTCTAGTTTACAAAATCAACCAAAAATACTTTTTACCACTTTTTCCTAAGACTCTAAAAACACCAAAACATTTCACCATTTCCTAAGAATAAGGTAACTAAATTCTTACCACTTTTTATGACACACTCTCACATTCTTACACTTAAATAAAACCTCATTCACTCTCTTGCATTCTCATTTGCTTGTATCTCTTACATACTCTCTTGTTTTAACCTTCATGCCTTTTCATATATTCATATCTCTTGCATATTCATTTGCACTCTCACTTGTTAGTACCTCATGCATCCTTACTTGTTCATACTTCTTGCATTCTCACATGTCCATTCATAATTAAATAACCATGCATCCTCACATGTCCATGTATTCATTAATCAAATACTCATGCATTCAATAATGCCATGCATTACTTTCCACTCTTGTATGCTCATGCATTTAATTATGCATTCAAATAATGTTATGCCTTGTATTCTCCAATTGCATGCTTGTACACTCATGTGTTTGTTTAATCATGTATTCATTTGTTCATGGCAACTTGTAAATATTCTTCATGTTTGCTTTGCCTATGCTTTCATTGTTATCTCGGTTTTGAATAAAAAAGGATTTGTAATGTTCTACCTTCTTTTCAAGTCCAAAATCAAATGTTTTCTAATAAAAACCCTAAGGCATTTTTCATAAACAAAATCATTAGCCATCACTCAAGCCGATGCTTGTTTGATCGTTAATGATGGAGTTACTAGTGGTAGTCACCGAAGCCCTTGCTTGTTTGACTATCACGAAAACTCCCACACCTTAATCAAATACAAATTAATTCAAAATTCAAAAACAATATGAGTCATTAGTGGTAATCATCACTATGATTCATCCTTTTCCAAAATCATTTCAAAAAAGATAATAAAACGTTGCAACTAGTAATCACTTGAGTAATTGCTCGATCGATTATCGGTTCCAACACTTTTCTTTCAAGTTAATAATGAACGCCACTCGAAGCCATTGCTTGTTTGGTATTCATGAGCGCGCTTGAGTCATATTTCCAAAAACCCAAAAGATAAGATAAAGACAAAACACAGATTTTCTCAAGATTAAGAACCAAGAACTACGTAGCTTTGATCCTCATCTCATTGAGGGTACGTAGGAGCGGGTCACATCCCGTCAAGCACTCTTTTAAAAATCTAAGTTTAGTTTCACTTTTCAAAGATCCCAAAAAGATTTCTTTCTCTCTTGTTTTCTAAAAACTCTTTCAAATAAAAAGGAAAAGAAAAGAAGTAGAACGATTCATTTCAAATCAAACATTTCAAAACCACACATCGAATTAATGGTTCCCTTTCGGTAGAGAAAGGAGGTGTGGGGTGCTAATACCTTCCCACACCTAACCGACCCCGAACCTACATCTCTCGAGTTTTGAAAGACCGGTTGCTTTCAAAAGGTTTTCCTAATATTTTCCTTAATAAATGTTAGTGGCGGCTTCATTGAAAGATTTCTTTTTTAGAAAAGTTGTAAACGAGGAAGGTTCCCCCTCGGGGACTTTTTCGGGCGCAACAGCTTGGAATTGCGCCTAAGTTCGACCACACTAGTCTCGCTTTATACCGACTTCCGACTATGTTGATCTCGGATAAGCCTAACTTCGATGTACTAGTTTATAGCAACTCCACCTAAGTACATACACCACCCAACTCGGCATATACACCTCGGCTTACCTACTGCGCAGCACCCTGAACCACAAACGCCTTACGCTTGGCTTCAAATTCACTGATTTCATCACTTAGCTTACTTACGCACTACCTCATCTCCCAACCCTCACTCACGCTTCATTTGATTACGTTACCTGTCAACACTTAGGATTACACCGACCTCAGCCTATACACGCCTCAACTACACCGACTCCAACACTCTTTTGGTTAGCCAATTGCACTTCAACCCTTAAGTCTCTCTGTGCGCCTAGTCTTTCTCCTATTCTTTCTCCTTAGTTCTCAGTCTACGATCAAACCTACACATCACTATTACACAAGTTCTTCTACGTAGCTAATCCAATAAACTCATCACCGACCTCAAAGAAGGTGATACCGCACGCCTAGCTCACTGGGACTGAGAGTTCTCAGCTCCCCTGCCTCTCCCTCGCCTCTCATGATGATCAACTCATCACATCATCACCAAAATGAATGAAACACAGTCAACACAAGCATCAAACAACACACATACAACTCAGAATACAAACACATGCTTGCTCATACACAAAGTCTATCATACATACAGAACTATAAATGAATAGAGAGCTCCCTTACCTTAATAACTTGAGAAGATGAGAACCCTTCACTCTCCAATAACCACAGCAACAAGCTCTCCTCTTCTCTCCCTAAGGCTATCTCACCGCGCTCTACTAAGCATATCTCGATCGGTTGAGTAGAACACACTCTCTTCACTGAAACCTCCCGGTTAACACCCACAAAGAACTCTTCTCCCTTGATTAGAGCTCCTCCCACGCCAACGTTCTCCTTCTTCTCTCTAGAAAGTGATCTCACCTACCAACTTCTCTCTCTTACTTTCCCTTTGACTTTTCTAAGATTTTGGTTGGAATGCATGTCTCCCCTTCGACAATTCCCTTTAAAGCATGCAATTGGGCTAAATTCATGGATCATGGGCCTAACTCTCATGGGCCTCTAATTACACTCCCTCCATCACTTGCACTACTCCCTCTTTTAATTAAATTACCACTCCCCTTTTAAAATCAAATACCTCCTAAATACCCTAAAACTCCAATTAATCCTTTGACTTAACCAAATGTTGTAAGCCTTAAAGAACCCACTAAATAAATAATTGAATTATATTTGGGGCGTTACACCACACCTTGGTCTTCTCTTTGTAAATGGCTGAACTCTCATAGGCAAAGTGCCTAATCTCTTCAAGCTCATTTAGTTGCAATAATCTAGCTTTCCCTGCCATGTCATACTCAAAGTTGAGCTTTTTGATAGCCCAATGAGCCTTGTGTTGCAATTCAATAGGGAGGTGGCAAGCTTTTCCAAACACAAGTCTGTAGGGTGACATTCCCAAAGGTGTTTTGAAGGCTGTTCTGTAAGCCCATAAAGCATCATCCAAGTGAATTGACCATTACTTTCTAGAAGGGCCTACCATCTTTTCAAGCTTCCTCTTGATTTCCCTATTTGACAATTCAACTTGCCCATTTGACTGGGGGTGATAGGCAATGGCAATTTTGTGCCTCACTCCATATTTTCCTAAGAGAGATTCAATTAACTTGTTGCAAAAGTGGGAACCTTCATCACCGATAATGGCTCTAGGTGTCCCAAATCTTGTAAATATGTTTTTCTGAAGGAACTTGCTCACTGACTTGGCATCATTGTTGGGTAGAGCAACAGCTTCAACCAACTTAGAGACATAATCCACTGCCACCAAGATATATAAATTCCCATGAGATGGAGGAAAGGGCCCCATAAAATCCATACCCCACACATCAAAGAGTTCAATTTCTAACATGTTAGTCAAGGGCATTTCATATTTATTGGAGATATTCCCAGTCCTTTGGCACCTCTCACATTGCTTCACCATTTCTTGAGCATCCCTAAACAGAGTAGGCCAATAGTATCCACATTGCAGCACCTTAGCAGCAGTTATGGTTCCTCCAAAGTGTCCACCACGAGGTGAAGCATGACAATGCTTTAACACTTGAGGTTGTTCTTCTTCTGCCAGGCACCTTCTCAACAACTGATCTTGACATTTTTTATAGAGGAAAGGTTCATCCCAATAATATTCTTTCTCTGTATGGAAGAACCTTTTCCTCTGTTGGTAATTCAAATCTGCAGGCACAATTCTGCTGACCAAGTTGTTCAAAATATCAGCAAACCAAGGTGCAATAGCATCAGCAGCTATAACATCTTGTGTTATATCGGCAACCGTTATAGCGTTACACGCTTTCACAGTGACTACCAATAACTTCTCATCAGGAAAGATCTCCTTGATTTCACCATCTGTCTTACCTGCATTTTCTCCTTCAATTATAGACAAATGGTCAGCAACTTGGTTCTCCACCCCCTTTTTATCCCGAATTTCCAAATCAAATTCTTGGAGGAGGAGAACCCATCTAATTAGCCTTAGTTTTGCATCTTTTTTAGAGATCAAATACATGATGGCTGAGTGATTAGTGAAAACAATAACTTTTGTACCAACCAAGTATGATCTAAACTTATCAAAGGAAAAAACCACAACTAATAGCTATTTTTCAGTAACTGTGTAATTTAATTGTGCTTCAGCAAGTGTTTTACTGGCATAATAAATAGAGTGAAATTTTTTGTCATACCTTTGGCCTAGCACAGCTCCAACAACAAAGTCACTTGCATCACACATCAGCTCAAATGGTTTACTCCAATCAGGAGTGACACTGATAGGTGCAGTCACTAGAGCTTTCTTTAACTTCTGAATGGCTTCAAGGCATGCAACATCAAAGGTGAAAGTAATATCATGCTGAAGTAGATGACATAGGGGCTTGGAGATTTTTGAAAAATCTTTAATGAACCTCCTATAGAATCCAGCATGACCAAGAAAATTTCTAACATCCTTAACACTTGTGGGAGGAGGCAATGTTTCAATGACTTCAATTTTTGCTCTGTCAACCTCTAATCCCTTCTTGGAAATTCTGTGCCCCAAAACAATACCCTCTTGCACCATGAAGTGGCACTTCTCCCAATTTAGGACTAGGTTTGTTTCTTCACACCTCACCAAGATTTCTTCTAAATTAGCCAAACACACTTGAAAACTCTTCCCAAACACAGAGAAGTCATCCATGAAGACTTCCATATACTTTTCAATGAAATCTGAGAAGATAGACATCATACACCTTTGGAAGGTTGCTGGAGCATTGCAGAATCCAAATGGCATTCTTCTAAAAGCAAATGGGCCATAAGGACATGTGAATGTAGTCTTTTGTTGATCCTCAGGAACTATTGCTATTTGATTGTAACCAGAATATCCATCTAGAAAGCAATAGTATTCCTTACTTGCAAGCCTATCCAACATCTGATCAATGAAAGGAAGGGGAAATGATAATTTTTTGTAGACTTGTTCAGCTTTCTGTAGTCCATGCAAATCCTCCACCCAGTCACTGCCCTTGTTGGAATCAATTCATTCTTGTCATTAGTGATCACTGTTACTCAACCCTTCTTTGGGACACACTGCACAGGGCTCACCCATGCACTGTCAGAGATAGGATAAACAATGCCTGCATCAAGCCACTTGAGAATTTCTTTCTTCACCACCTCCTCCATTATAGGGTTAAGTCTTTCTCCGCCTTCAATGTCGTGGCTTAGAGTTATCCTCCAAAACAATTCTGTGCATGCAGATAGTTGGACTAATCCCATGAATGTCAGCCATTTGCCACCCAATAGCCTTCGTATGTATCTTTAGGGTTTCAATGAGCTCATTCTCCCGATCCTTGGAAAGATCAGAAGCTATTATTACAGGCAGAGTCTCATTTTCCCCCAAATAAACATACTTCAGGTGCTTAGGTAGCTCCTTGAGCTCAAGAGTAGGTGGTTGCACACTGGAAGGAACACATTTCTTGAGGTTTGAGTTTTCTTGTTCAAGTGACTCATATCTTCGAGCCCAAACTTCTTTCACAGTCATCTCACCTTCCTGAATTGTTCTTTCTTCAATAAACTCATGCTCATCATTGTTTGTTAGAACTTTTCCCAAGTGGTCATTAGTTTTATGAAAATGTTTTTGAACCACTTCATCAAGAGAAGCAATGAATGAACACTCTACAGTGTTGACTTCAGGGAACTTCAAAGCATTTAGAACAATGAACTTTACTTCTTGGTCAATGACCCTCATTGTCAGCTCTCCATTTTGTACATCAATAAGTGTCTTCCCTGTAGCCAGAAATGGTCTCCCTAAGTTGATAGGTACCTCCTTATCCGCATCAAAATCCAAAATAACAAAATCCACAGGAAAAACAAATTTGTCAACTTTTATTAAAACATCTTCTAGTATCCCCTCAGGATAGGCAAGAGTCCTATAAGCAAGCTGAAGGGTTACAGAAGTAGGTCTGGCAGTTCCTATACCCAGTTGTGTGTAAATGGACTTAGGCATCAAGTTGATACTTGCTCCTAGATCACATAAAGCACGACCAGAATAAAAGTCTCCAATGGAGCAAGGTATAATACAACTACCAGGGTCCTTTAGTTTTCTTGGAAGCTTATTTTGCATCAACATGCTACATTCTCCAGTCATTTCTACAGTTTCAAACTCTCCAAGCCTTCTTCTCTTTGTGAGGACATCCTTCATGAACTTGGCATAGTTAGGCATTTGCTGTAATGCCTCAACCAAAGGAACATTGATGTGCAATTGTTCAGAACTTCTAGGAACTTGTTGAACTACTTGTTCTCATGTGCCTTCTTCAGTCTTTGAGGGTAAGGTGGAGCAGGATACTCAGGCACAAGTTTAGGTTCAGGTGTGTTGTCCACTGTTAGGTGTTATAACATCAGCAATTTTTTTTCCTTTTCAGCCACACCTGACCCAACAACTTTGGGTGCAACATTCACATCCTTACCACTCCTCAGAGTAATGAAAGACCTCAGCAAAGATTCCATGGAGTTGTCCATATCAGGGGCATTCTGTCTTTGATTTTGTTGAGTTGGAAAGCCTGGTGGAATAGTTGGAGCATTAGAACTTGTGGTAGCAGCATTGCTTCCGCCCCATCTGAAGTTTGGATGATTCTTCCACCCAGGGTTGTAAGTATTGGAATAAGGGTTGTTACCCTTGTTGTATCCCACATAATTCACAGATGCAGGGTTTGTTGTGCATTCTTCATAAAGATGAGCTCCCCCACAATAAACACAATTGGTTTCTACAGAAGGAGCTTGTTCAATAGCAGCAACAGTTGTTTACTTTGGCGCTATAGCATCAGACACTATAGCGTTAGCAGTACTCAACCCTTTGATCATATTTGTGAGAGTATCCACTTGAGCTGAAAGAGCAGAAACTTCACTCAGTTCATGAAGAGTTTTAGCCAAAAGGCATCTTCACTAGCGCCAGGTATGATGAAGTTACTACAAACTTCCAAAAAGTTCCTCAAATGGGCAAAATGATCCTCTTGAGTAGACCCTCCAAATTGTCCATTGGTTTGGAGCATTTGGAACATCATAGGCTTGAACTCAAAGTGAGTTGCAGTCACAGTAGGCCTAGTGATGCTTGTTTCCATGGAAGTTGGATTGAAGACAACATAATCTCTCATGGGTCTATCTCTGTCATTCACCATTTGGTTAGGACCTTGGTTTATGAATCTGTCTCTGTACCAATATTCTTCATCTGGTTCAGTGTAAGTAAAAGGACCTAGATGATTCCTTCCACCTCTACTAGCCCTGCCACCTCTTGGAGTTCTTCCTCCTACTTGTGAAGGAGTTCTTCCACCAAGGGTACCTCTACCAGTGTTTCCAGTATTAGCAGTGTTATGCTCAGACATGGTTGGTCTGAGTTGTTGTAGCTTTTGTTGTTGTCTCAACCTTCTGAATCTTCTCTAGGTTTTGGATAAAACTCAAAATCAGGTAGCTCTGTCCTGGATATACACTATAACGCTTTCTGTTATAACACCCAAAACAGATACCAGAGTAAAATCTCACTAAGAGTGCAAGAATTTTTAAACAATAAAAATTAAATGTAATCCCTGGCAACGACGCCAAAAACTTGTTGTGCGAAAAGGTGATGTGCAAGTATACACAATCGCAACAAGTAATATAATGATAAGTAAAGATCGTCTCCACAGGGATTGATGTTAATTTTAAAGTTTAACTTACACAAACACTAGTGAAACAAGTAGCAAATATATATGGTCACAAGTAACAGTAAAAAGAGTATTTGAATAGGACAGTAAAAGAGTAGTTCAAGTATGAGAAAGATAAGTTGGACTGCTTGTTACTAAATAAATCCCCAAAAGCAAGGCGTTATAACATCAGAAGCTATAACGTTAAGCGTTGTAGCATATGATTGTGTGCCTTTCAGTCACTAACGCCAGGGTTTTGTTACAAGAATCCTATGTCTAGGTTCTAAATAAGTTCACCCCTGTATAATAAAGAACCCACAGCTTTTGCCTTATGAACTATTGCTTTCCTATGTCTAGGCGAAGCAAATGTTGCTTTAATGTCTTTAAACAACATTTCATTCATATCAATCTTTGAGTTCGATTCATGGACCATGTCTATACCCATGAAAATACCCATTTTAGCTGATCAATTCTAAAATAAGTTTGAAAGTATTAGAATGCAAAGATTGAAACGCAAAACATTAGATGTTATAAATACAATACTAAAGGTTCATTACAAAGCTCAAAGCAATCCAACTACAAGTGTTTAGCTCATGATCAACAAAATACAAGTTAAATAACTCATTTTACCGTAAACAAGAAGAAAAGAAACAGTTGCAAAAGATACAAACCGAAGGTTCCAATTCATAAACAGAGACGATGCTATAACGTCAACTTAATAGCGATAAAAACGGTAAACAATAACATAAAAATAAAAGCTTGAAAGTGTTTCAATGGAGGAGAAGGTGTCAAGCTTTTTTCCCAAAAACTCTCTCTATCTTCGAAGGTGGGAGGGAATTGGTGAAGTAGTAGCTTGCTTGTGTGATTCCCCAAAAAGGTACAAAAGGTGATGGACACCTCTCACCAACCAAAGATATTCTCCACTCATTAAATGTCAAGTGTCCCTCGCTAGCCAATGAGAAGACGAGTCTGTCAGCGTGTACAGCTAGCACAGTGTACGAAGATTTGGCTTAAAGTGGTTGGCGCCAAAAATGAACTTTTGTCTTTGATACTTAGCTAATCCTGCCTTTCACCGTTATAACGCTTGACACTGTAACGCTAGCAAACACATTAAAACGCTCACAGGGGCCCCAGATGTGCCAAATAATTAGCAAAATAGTGTTCAGCCCTTCTTTATCTTAAACTAGCAAATAATACTAAATAAGACACAATTATTGCTTGAGAACTTACTTTGATTTAAGAAATAAATGTATAAATAACTCATATAAATATGAGTTATCACCATTCCCTGCCAAGTAATAAGTTTAAGTTTGCCTTGGTTGGAATTACCATGAACTGTGTTAGCCTCTTGACGCTGCCAACCACTAGTTCAACCTCAATGGCTCCCAGTGAATAGCCAGATTTCCCTTCGTAGTTAGTAAGCACTACGTTGTGTGGCCTTAAGTCTGTGTCAGACTTGCCAATCTTGGGAAGCATACATTGTGGCATCAAGTTAACTACAACACCTCCATCAACTAGAACTTTGTTGATTCCCACATTGTTGACCTTAGCCTGAATGAACAAAGGCTTGAGGTGGTATTTCATACATCCATCAGGTCTTTCAAAAATAGCACTTTGCTCTTCAATACAACCATTGTTTAGAACCTAGTAGCATATTGGCTTGTGCTTAGCCATGTCTTCATAGAAGCCTTCTTCGACCTCGTTTACCTCTGAAACAACATCGAAGTCAATTGGGAGAATTGAGACTACGTTGCATATCACGTCGAAGTCAGGTTCTGAATCAGAAAAACCAGAACCCATTTCTTCATCTAGGTTGAGGCCCTCTTTTGAGTCAAGGCCTTCTTTAACAACTGATAGTGGAGGGAATATTCTCTCTATTGCAGACTTCCTAGGCATTCCGACAAGGGAGACTATTTGCTTACCCTTGTTTTTGTTTAAGTTTTCACCCTTACCTATAGCAGCAGCAACTTTCTTTTGGTGCTGGTATCTGCGCCATTGTGTTCTTGTCATTGGGTTATTTCCCTTGTAGTTGTTGCTGTAGTCATACATGTTTGGTGAAGTTGCCTTATTCTGACCAGCAGTGCTTGTGCTTCCCTTGACCATAGATGAGTGATATCCCATGTCTTTACCTCCAGAATACACCCACTTCTCGACAAGAGATTTGGTTGGTGGTACAAAGGTTTTGATTTGAGCCTTCTGAGGTTGTTTGGTCGAAGGTACTATCTTATATGGTATCCTCTCTTGTTGAAACTGAACTTGGGCCTCTTGTCGACCCACTTCTCTTTCCTCTTTAGTTGAGGCTTGAATCCTTCAAGGCTCTTGGCAGCCTCTTTGTCGAAGACAGAACTTCACCTTGGGCATAACATAACTTCAGAGTTGTTAATCTTACAGCGGTTAAGGAAGTCGATTAGTTCTTCTTCAGCCTTGGGGTACACCACTTTCATTTTCTCATTGTATTGGGTCTTCAGTGACCATTTCAACATTGACCTTAGAACCTTCAGTAGTTCCTTTCTTTCCAACATCTGCAGCAGTAACCTCAGTGGCTTCAACAACATTGATTTCGACCGATTCAGCATACATCGCATCTGCTACCAGAAGAGGATCAGTGTCTATCTTCATTGGAGGCTTCGACTTGTCTCCAAATTTCAGCCTTCCTTCATTCAGTGCTTTTTGGACCACGTCCCTGAAAAGAACAGAACGAGATGTATTATAGCCTAAAAAGTTATGATACTTGCAGTAACCTCTTTTTTTTTGTTGCTCTAATGGTGGCACCTTTAGGCCCTTAGGCTAAGATTTGACCATCATTAACCAACAGATCAAATATTTGATCAAATTTAGTCACATCAAAGGTATATGTTTTTGCAACAAATTTATCATTTTTAGGTTCGACAGGATTCTTCCCATCTGAAGGCCTTAACAATTTACAAGTATATGGAGGTCCAAGTTTCAGTTCAGCCACATTGACCTCCTCTTCGACATCTTCATAAGAGACATCAAATTCTTGGTCGCTGTCATTAGTGTCGACATATGCAACATGTTCTTTTTTATTAAACCTACTAAATCTAGCCTTTTCTGCTTTAAGCTTTCCGACTTGTCGAACCCTATCAGCCAATTGGGCCATATCTCTTAAATGCAAAGTATCTAATTTTACCCCTGGTGGCTTCTTAACAAGCTTCCAAGTATCATTCTTATGAAGATCCTCCATTTCCTCCTTCATTGCTCCTAACCACTTGTGACTTTGTTCACTAGTTATAGCTTCTTGATAGGTTACTGGCTCATCATTGATAGTAGTGATAGTAGAATGTAGAGCATAAGCAGTATTTGATTCATCTCTAAACCTGTTAGGAGGTCTTATCTCTCTTCTAGGCTTGTCTCTGCATAGAAGATAGTCTTGATCATCCTCCTCTTCCTCTTGTTAAGAATGTTATTCATTTCCTTCTACTTGTGCTCCACCTTGTTCCTCAGTTACTGTTGAGCTTGTTTCCTTTTTCTCAAGCTCCACCTCAATTTGAAATTCCTCACTTGAATTGGTTTTCTCAAGTGATTCCTGTGATTCAACTTCCTTCAACAATGAGTCCTCATGAAATATCACATCTCTACTTATGATACACTTCTTTTCTTCAAGTGACCATATTCCGTATCCTTTGATACCTTCTGGATATCCCATGAACAATCCCTTTCTTGATCTTGGCTCAAGTTTCCCTTCATTTACATGAAAGTATGCAGTACATCCAAATATTCTTAAGTCTTTTAGATTTGGAGCACTGCCAGACCATACCTCTTGAGGAGTTTTGAAACTCAGATATCTTATCTCCACACAACAATCCCTGCCTCACAAGTTCTTTCAGACCTCTCTCACTCATGTGGCCAAGTCTTTGATGCCATATAAGTGTTTTGTCTCCTTCAAAACTAGTTACATTAGCCTCACCATTCATAGTGTTCCCAAGCAACCTGTAGAGATTATTCTTTTTCCTACTACCTTTCAAAACAACCCTTGATCCTTTCATTACCTTCAACACAGAATCTTCTCCTTTAAAACTGAAACCAGCAGCTTCTAGATTGCCAAGTGAGATTAGTGGCCTTTTTAACTCAGGTACATGTCTCACATTGGTTAACCTTTTCATGGTTCCATCAGCTAAAAGTAACTTCATAGTACCTATTCCAACTACCTTACAAGCTTTGTTGTTTCCCATCATTACCTGACCTCCATTGAATGGTTTGTCTTCAATAAACCAGTCCCTTCTAGGACACATGTGATAGGAACAACCCGAGTCAAGTATCCAGTCCTCATCACCAGAAGTAGTAGCAGTGGAATTAGATTCTATTCTATCATTAAATTCAACAACAGAAACTTCACTATCATTCTCTATTTCATTTGACATGTTTCACACCTATTTGTTTCACTAGACACTTCTACATTCCCACCTCCCTCTCCCTCTCTAATTGCAACTATTACCTCACACCACTCATCGTTTGGTTCATCATACTCTATTTTTCCTAGTATCTCACAATTATCTTCACTAGCATAAAGCACATCACCACTGTCATAACCATCTGATGCTATTGATGCATCACCCTTTTCATCAGAGTTTTGATTCTTATTGTTTTCTTGTCAGGGAAATTTTTCTTATAGTGTCCTTCTTTGTTGCAGATGTAGCACCTATTGTGCTAAGGTTTGGACTTAGATCTATGTCTAGATTTTCCTTTTCCTTCTTTCTTTTCAGACCTACCCCTAGCTACTAAACCTTCACTATGATCACTCTATTTGCTATTTCCTTTCTTGGAGAGTTCTTTTAACATGAGTGCACTTTGGACCCCTTCAAGACTTAATGATTCTCTCCCATAGATGAGAGTGTCAGCAAGAATGTCATATGAACTAGTTAGGGATCTAATCAATAATAAAGCTTGGTCCTCATCTTCAATCTTAATGTCTATATTTTCTAAATCCAAAATTAACCTTTTTTAACTCATCTATGTGATCACCTATATATGTTCCTTGGTTCATTTTGAAGGTATATAGCTTTTGCTTAAGATACAATCTATTTGCTAAAGTTTTGGTCATATATATAAAGACTTTCTAACCTAAGCCAAATTGCTGCAGCAGATTTCTCTTTGGAGATTTCTCTCAAGACTTTGTCTCCTAATCATAGAATGATTGCACTGTAGGCTTTATTCAGAAGATCTTTCTTCTCTTTCTCTGTCAGTGATTCTGGAAGTTTGTTCTCTCCTTCTAGTGCATCTTCTAATCCTTGTTGGACTAAGATCGCACGCATCTTTATTCTCCACAAGCCAAAATCATTTTTGCCATTAAATTTTTCAATGTTGAATTTAGCCATTTCCATGAATCTTGATCTGTCTTGTTGATGTTTGGCTCTAGATACCAGTTGTTATGCAGAAACCGATTGCACCAGCAAAAACCACCTCTGCAGAATTATGCAGAAAAACAAGAACTCTTCACACGAATCACCAATTGCAGCAGAATTTGAATAGAACAATACAATCACACACGAATTGAAGATTAACGCAAGAAATAACCGTTAAAACAAATGAATAATAAAACCCTAAAACTAGTAATGAGTATCATACATCAATTTGTGTTCGAAATTAGGATGATTTCTACGTCTGGGGGGTAAGCAATGTCTTACGCCCAATGAATTGAATCTAGAAATGAGTATCATACATCAATTTGTGTTCTTCCCCAAATTGAAACCCCCTCACTTCCCTTTTCCCTTTGATCCCGTGTTTACACTCACTCAATCCCAATTTTCTGTTTACAGTGTCATTCCCTTATCTGCTACAATGATCCACACCAGCTATATATACTTGATACTCTATTTCTTAAGTGTCAAGTAACTAACTACCCGTGAATTAACAAATTAACAGAACTTAAACTAACTAACCGATATAGTCGTTAGTAGTTAACTGATATAACAATATTTTTCTTTCACTGATATATCAGTTACTTGCTAACAAATACAATCTAGTGCCATTAGATAACAAAATGAGTGTCCTTTCAGCTTGTTTAAAGGTTGAAGTGATAATGCTTGATCACCTCTTCCTCTCTTACCACTCCTCTCCCTCTCGAACTCTCTCACTCTCCCACTCTCTAGGTTTTTTCTTTCTTAAATGCTGGAAATGATTTATTTGTGTGGGTTTCAACAAGTTTGATTTTTATAGAATGTTTCTAATGAAGGGTGGTTTGGGAAATAGAGGGTAGCCGAATTAGGAAAATTAATTAAGGTTTGCATCTAATGAAATTACTAACTCTAACTCAATAATCCCCTTTCCTAAGCTAATGCATCAAAATAATTGCAAACTAACCCACACCACACCTTAAATAAAAAAATCACAAAATTCAACAACACTTAGCAATTAAAGTAATTAGAAAATTACTTTGGGTGTTACGTACATATACATTTGGTTTTTGCTAGGACAATTTGTTATTTATTTATTTACACATTACTCAAAACAATTGTTCCATGAATTATTAATATTTTGTTATAGATTAGTGCAATACTCAAAACAATGTTTGACTAACGTGATACATCTCAAATGTTCCAGGATTCTCATTATATTGTGCTCGCCCATATCATTGATTCTATCTCAACTACATGGTGAGAATGACTGCTCAATCTTGTTTCTCCCGCTAAAAACCTTTAATCGAAAAAATTTTATCCAAAAAATTGTTAGTACCACTATTTAATGCTTCTTTGTTTGTACGTAGGTCTGGTGTTGACGTTAGGGTTATAGACCACACAACTACTGCACTATTTTCCCTACAGAGGAATGCGGCCTTACACTTTTACGATGAACACCTCCGTATCAATCATGTTGATCCATATGAAACCATGATGACCTTTTGGAAATATTCATAATTTGTTTGCTTTCATTTACAATTGTATTACAAACAGAAAATTTTCCACAATTTGCAGACGAATCCATACGAATTAGACAGCAATTACAGACAAACTTATCTTTTTAAGGTTGAATTCCCCAACAATCGGGGAATGAGTTCTCATAGTAGGTGCATTGTCAGTGGCCTCTGCATGGTGAAATCCAACATTGACCATTTTGTCCTATACAAGATGGATGAAGAGGTAATAGGTTTTTATCCTTTAAAAAAATGACAAACAACATACACATATGCATTGACACCGTGGTTTTTATACATCAAATATTGTTGATTATGTTGTTTATTTACTTATTTCAACTATAGGAGTATATTATGTATTGTCAAGGAAAACTCATGCCATTTCCATTATCACAACAACCTAGGTTTCAGAAAAAGAATTTACGTAGCCATTAAGTTTTAGGTGGCCATATTGTAACAGTCTTATTCTTTATGTCTTATGTTTTGTATTGAAGTACCGTGAGCGAGGATTTATTACTAGAAAAAAATTATTGTTATGTAGTTCAATGTTTATTGAAATACACTTTTTAGCACCTGTTTAATTTTTCAAATATTATGCTAACCAATATTATGCTACCAATATCAATTAAGAAATATGCAATACTATTGGTCCATCTCATTAAACAATAATGCAGACGTGTAACAATCATTTTTTCAGCTCACGGGAACTTTCGCTAACGTAACATGTGTCTTAAACTAAAAAAAATACAAAAAAATGCACCAAATTCATACATATTTCCTAACAGCTGTTTTAGAAAGGGATGTTGTTGATTGGTGCATTATTCCTGATATTAATTCAGATCTACGTTTTCCTCAAAATATTCACATACACGTATCTTATTTGCAAATAAAAAGCAACATAATTAGGCAGTTATAGCCAAATGAATTATTTGCAATACAGATTACAAACACTGCCAGCCAACATTTTTACATACATTCCTTTACGAATCACCAAATCGCCTCAGCCTACCAAATCACTCATTAAATAAAAATTAATAAAACCCAAAAAAAAACCTCATCACATGCGAAATTACTATCCATCGATTACAGTTTTACAACATTATTTTAATTTTTAGACCAATTTGTTTTCCTGATTAAATAAATTTGATTAAAGGAAAAGTTGAATTCAATTAATGGGTTTGTATTTTTATTTACCATAACGTGAATAACATAATTAGTCGTTATAAAGATTTACCAAAACAAAGCCATAATTTCAGCCTAACTGTTGTTATTGACATTTGATCCATAATACACAATTAATACACATGATATGAATTTCCTACACTGATACACAATTAAATGATTAAGATTAACGGACGATTTAAATTTAAAATCGCAGAGGACCAGATCCATATTTTTTGTCTGTATCACATGAAGGACACCTTCGAAATTAAATTTATTGAAAAGATACTGATATAATTTTTCAAATTTGTGTGACATCCAGGGTTATATCACTAATCATTTATGCAATTTTGTGTAGGTTATATAATTAAATAAATTAGTACCAAATCATAGATTACTTTTTGTATGACCATAAGTTAATTTACAAATGTTTATTCTTTTTTACCTAATTTAAATTATATAAATTACAATATATATATATATATATATATACACACACATATATATATAGACACACACACACACACACACACATATCTCCATAATTTTATAAATACAAATTATTGTCAATTTAAATTAAACAAAGAAAATGTTCAAAATGTTTAAACATGTCCTAATAGCATTAAACAACCTAATACTCATTTGAAGCTGTAACAAAATGTAACATTTTGGATTTTAGTCGACAGTAAAATCCAGAATATTACTCTTTGACTTTTTAGAGATACACAATCAAAGTTTGGATTAATCGAAATGAGATAACACATATCCTTATTTGACTCAAATTGTTACTTTAATCCAAAATATTAGATAAAAGGTTCAACCACAAACTGGTTTGAACATCTCATAGAGTCGAGAAAATAAACTTAATCCAAAATGAGAGTGCGTATAACCTAAAACAACATAAAAGGCTAGAAAGCTCATGCTTATAGCGAATCACAATACAACGTCTCTCAACACATGAGATTATTAAAACAGAATAAAAGCTTGGAACTTCAATAGCAACACGATCCTTAGAGATTAGGGTTCTTTCCCCCTTCATTACCTCCCGGAGGCTTCACTGTTTGGCTGAAATACAACGACAATAAAGAGTGAGATTACATAATCTCAGTGTGCTCCTTCGAGACTCCTCACTATAGATATACTCACGATTTATTTTAGTTATATTACCAGTGAAGTATCCCCCAATACGTAATAGTCTTACATTTTTGTCTAATGCTACAAATCGTGACAGTGGGGGAACCCCGACTCAATAACATTGTATTGAGCCCCATCCAATGCCTTGAGCTTAGGTTCATGACACCATTCCCAAGTGTGTCAACAATCCATTAATTCATTTTTTTTAATTAAATACATAGGTATAGTTCTCGCTCACACTGATCATTAATAAGCCGTAAGCAATTCATACCATAAACTTATCATGAATGTTTCATCTTATGGTCCTAACATGTGTAAGTATTTGATTTTAGATTCGAAAGGAATTGGGATAGAATTGGTATCCAAAAGAATGACAAATTGAAAGTTAGCATTTTTGGGAAAGAAGGGGCGCACGGTTCGTGGTTCCTACACGCACCGTCCATGCTCCCTTATCAACAGCGACAAAACAAAGTGTTTACAGGGTTTTTGCTATTCTTTGGTACCAAATTCGTCTCCAATTCTTCACTAATGCAAACTACAATATTACAACATTAATAATCAGTCAAGAACATGTTCAAAACAATAATAACAATACCAAAGATCATCAAATCATACAAGCTTCAAGTCATTCAATGTGAACTAAATTCTCAAACATTCACAGACCATCAATTACTCAATTTCAGAAATATAAGGTTTCAAAATTTCAAGAATTCAAACCCTAATAATCAAACATAAGGGGAAAGGAGACTCACATTGACAATAAACTATTGAAGAGATGAGCACCAAAAATGACTTTCAAAATAACCAACAAATCCCAAAACTTGTTTATGGCCAAAACAGCTCCCAAATCAATAGTGTTAGCTCCAATACTTTACTAGAATGATGTTTGATCCCTAGCTAACACAGCTGCTACAACCTCAAGTTCAAACAAAATCCCACATGCAAACCAGTTTTCAAGCAAGGGTGAAGAGAAATGGTTCTTGAGTTTGCAAAGTGTTGAATATGTGGGAAGAGTTGAGATAAGATGATATGAAGTTGGTATTTAGTTTTGATGAGGAGGAAGATAACAAAGTTTAATGGTGGCTAAATGAAGAAATGGGGTTGGAGAGTGAACGAAGTAGTTCTCCTCTTTTACCCCTTTCCTCTCGAAATCTCTCTCCCTCACTATGTTATTTCTTTCTTTCAAAATCTGAAAGTGAGTGTTGTGTTTGTTGTGGGAGTGAGTGTTGTCCTTTCCTTTTATAATAAGGCTTTAGTGAGGGGAAATTTGGTACTTTGTGTTCAGCTAACGTGAATTTGGGGTTTGTGACTCTAAGGAACTAAGACCCTCTATTAACTAAAGAATTTACAAAAATAAACACCACAAGGATAATACACTCAATCATTCTGATTTACCAACTCAAAGATGAAATGTTACACAAATTACTTTGGGTGTTACACAAAAAGTGAATTGTTACTTTGGGTATGATTTATATGACAAGTAAGTTAATTATTACTCAGTTCGATACATTTACTTACGAAGTCTCTTCCTGCCGCATAGGCACATAAGTTCACACTTATAAAATTTATTATAGGCAGTCCTCTTGCAAGGTACAAAGCAGTCCTCGTCAACTTTACAGGGAATTCCAGTATACAAAACTAACATAAAATGTAAAAATAGACCATTATTAAAGTTATTGAAACAGAATAAATGTAATATGAAAAGGTAATAAAAGAAGGATTGAATGATAAGCTTACCACCATTAAGGATTTTCCTTCTATTCACCGTGCTCCCTTTATATTTCTTTCCCTCGAAATCTTCACCTCCTCCTCCCCAAACTTCATCTGCAACTTCACCTTCATCTTCGCCCCCCCAAATCCATTTGTTTTCTGATAAGCGATATCCATTGGTTAAATGAACATATAGGAAAAAGAAAAGAATCAGTGCAGCAATAAACTTTAAACAGTTAGCCATTGTTTTTCACGCCTATTGCTTATCAACCCAACATGGTAAGGTTCCTTTATAGTGTAAACAGAAGTTGTAGTTTTTACGCCGCCCAATTTGTATGTAGGATTTGCTATGTTGCATGCACGTTACCCTTTTCTAATACTAAATGTTTATTTTATGCCCCATTGATACATTAATGGGTCATTTTAACCATTTAACAAACTTTAATGTTAAAAGGGTTTGTTTAGGGTTTGCTATGTTGCATGCACGTTACCCTTTTCTAATACCATGATCGTTAAAAGGACTTGCTATGTTGCATGCACGTTACCCTTTTCTAATCCTTTAATGTTAAAAGGATTTGCTATGTTGCATGCACGTTACCCTTTTCTAATACCATGATCATTTGAAGAGTAAAAATTTTGTGTTTGGTTCTTTGGCTAAAGCGTTTAGGGTTCTTTAGTAAAAGCACAAATTATTGTTGATTTTATATTTTACATTAAAACTATTAATTAACATATATATATATATATATATATATATATGTGTGTGTGTGTGTGTGTGTGTGATTACATCACATTTGCTATGGTTATTACTAATTTTATATCTAGTTTAAATTTAAAACTTCATATTTTAAATCTAAACTATATTTTATATCTACCGATCCCCAAAATTTGAATGGATCTAAATAAGAAGTCGATTCCAAGAATAATGAATTTATTATGGTGAACCAATCTTTCAGGGCTGAATTTATTATTGCTTATTTTGAATTAATGATTGCCTATATGACAAAAAATCACATGACGGATCAAATGTAGGGAGAGGCGGCTCATTGCCTAGCATTTGGTAGTCATTGCTACCGCAAAAATAAAATAATAAGTTAAAAATAATAGTATCGCATACATAAACAGACTTGATTTGACAAAGTAATCTAAAGCAAATAGGATTTTGGTTTGATAGATTAATCTAAAAACACCCTTGATTTGAGCTTATTTTAATGATGTTAATAAAAGGTTCGAATAGATCTTGGTTTAACAGATTACGTGTTCATCTAAAAAAATAGGATTTTTTGGTACCAGCTTCGGATAATGGCTCCTAGATTGCTTGTTTGTGACTGCTACTGTATATGCTTCCTTGAACTGCTACTGTTGATTCTTTTTTCTTTGCTGCTGCTCCTACTTTACTACTCCCAACTTAGAAATTCAAAATTTCGTGTTTCAATGGATTCGAGCTCGATTTTGTACCCTAATCCTTTGGTGATTTTTATGACCGATTTTTGTGTGTTTTTGACTCTGGAGGATTGCTTATTTATATTTAAAAACTAGGTTTAGCAATTAATTCTTGTTTTCTGGTTTTTAGATCTGAAATTGATCTTTGGGGCTCAAGATTAGGGTTTGGGAGAGCATGGAAGATCCAAGCCCATTGCTATTTGAAATTTGAGTTCTTTGTTTTTGTATATTTTTTGTTTATTTTGGATTTCATTATTTCTTTGTATATTTGTATTAGATTTTGTAGTTTTTGAGACATTGGACATTTTTAAGGTTGTAAAAACACAAAATTCCGTCATGGTAAGGTTGCTTTATTGTTGATTTTATATTTTACATAAAAATTATTAATAAACACACACACACACACACACACATATATATATATATATATATATATATATATATATATATATATATATATATATATATATATATATATATATATATATATATATATATATATATATATATATATATATATATATATATATATATAATATGTGGTAATCTAGTTGATGCATCAATCGTTATTACTAATTTTATATCTAGTTTAAATTTAAAACTTCATATTTTATATCTAAACTGCATTTTATATCTACCGATCCCCAAAATTTGAATGGATCTAAATTAGAAGTCAATTCCAAGAATAATGAAGAATATTATGGTGAACCATACTTTCCAGGGCTGAATTTATTATTGCTTATTTTGAATTAATGATTGCCTACATGACTAAAAATCACATGACGGATCAAATGTAGGGAGAGGCGGCTCATTACCTAGCATTTGGTAGTCATTGCTACCGTAAAAATAAAATAATAAGTTAAAATGTGGTTCAAGAAAACTTTATTGTGTAGCGACTGAAAAATCCGGGCGAGGATTCTTCGATGTTCAAAATGAAACCGCTACCGAAATTTTAGTTTGAGGTAAAATTCGGAAAATCCAGTTGGATAACACTAGGTTAATGTTCGGGAGTCGTTTACGCGTGAAGAAGGTATTAACACCTATTATACCCCAATTTTGTCAAACTTCTTTTTCTTGTTTTAGTCGTTTAATTTATTTTGAGTAATGTATAGTCCGAAGGTGTCAAAAAAGCTAATTTAATTTTTATTACAATTTAGGAGCGTCCAAAATGACTCAATCTCTAAAAATACAAAAAAATAATATAAAATACAAAAAATATAAAAAACGAAAATTAAATAAAAGGAGCGGCATCAGCAATCTCTAGGGTCTGTTTTTGTTTTCAAAGGCTGCTCAACAAGCCCACATTATCAGACCTGCAAAAGCCCAGTCACAGTCAAAACCAATTAAATGCTAACCCTAATATTTTAATATAAATAAGCGGTGCACCCAGAGTCAAAAGGAGAAAACAGGGTGCAAAAATCACTAAAAGAATAAGGATTAGGGTCTCACATTGAAACACTAATCACCTAAACACTTTGAGAAGCATTCAGAAAAAAACAAGTGCGTTGTAGTGGAATCAGATCAACAACCGTAATAGCAAGACAAGCAATTTAACAGTAGTAGGGCAATATCTCGGAGACATATCAGAGGTTGGAACCAACGTCGGTTCCTATATTTTTTGTTGAATCAAATCTCAAATTCATATCAAGTACTGTGTATATAAAGTCCAGGAACAGATTAATTTGTTTTTATGTATGAGCAGGTTATTAAGCTCTCTAAAATAGAAACAGAACAAATTAGTACCTTTTCTTGTTTTTTTTTCTCTCTTAAAAAGTTAGATTAGATACCTTTGAAAGAGAGTAGATTCAGGTTCTGATTAGTGTTTTATTAAAAAAAATTGATACAAACAAATTGGATTTAAGGGAAGATTAGAAGTAAGTTGGTAATAATGCATAGGTATAGATGCGACCATAATAGAGAAGGAAAGTAGAAGATCGGCAACAAATTAGGATCTTTGTATCGGTGTGTTGAAAACCCGATGTGAGAAAATTAGAAACAGTAAGAGAAGAAGAGAAGTAGAGTAAAAGGTAAGAATCAAATGCGAAGCAAAACAGACTTAAAATTATAGAACCAACAGCCCATAGATCTAAAAATTAGAAGAAGATAGAATAGAGGAGAAATGAAGCTCTCCAAACTACCCCCCAAGCCACCTCCAGTCGCCCAGAACCAAAAAAAAAGGAAACGAAGAAGGACAGGGAAAAACGAAGCTCACCACGCCTGCGTCGGCGGGATCTCCGTCGCCGACGTCTCCATCACCACCCAACACCGAAACCGAACAGCTTCCCCCCTTGAAACCGGCGCAAAACGCGCCAAGGATACCTCTCTCTCCTCCCGCGAGCAGGCGAGAAGAGGCGCGAGAAATCTCTCCTCTGGGGGACGGCGCGCGGCAGTAGGGGCTAAGGAAGGAAGGGTTTCGTTTTAGGGTTCGGTGTTTTAAGCTTATATAGTGTTTATTTTTATTTTAATTTATTTAGTATTGATTACTAATTACCCTCTCTTATTCATGCGCATACCTCCCCCACTTAAGCTCGGGGCCGCATCTTTGGGCTCTCCTATCTGGCCCAGGCTTCCTTTTTACACCTCCAATTAATTATACAGCCCACTGCGACTAATAAAACCCCAATTTACAATTTTCACCCCCTGTTTCTCTTTTTAATTCTTTTCTAACTCAAATATAAATATTTTTTCTCTCGAAATTAAGTAAACGGCTAAGTCGGTTGTACAACCGGGTTAGTCATTATTTTAGGGCCAATGAGCTGTACAGTTCAGTAATCCTGAAAACTTAACAAATACGAATAAACTATTTTTCTAAAAATAAACGGCTAAGTCGGTTGTACAACCGGGTTAGTCATTTTCTTAAGCCATGGGAACATGCTGATTCGATGACCACGAAAACTTAATAAATATGAATAAACCACTTTTCCTAAAAATAGGGATTAAGTCGGTTTGTACAACCAAGGTTAGTCAGCGTTCTAGAATTAATGAGTACATGCAGATTCGGGAGTTCTAGAATACCTATTCTAAAACGGACCCACCCCACACCAAACCACTTTCTTTCGAAAACTCTAAAATTATTTTCAAAAAGTAGGGGACTAAGTCGGTTGTACAATCGGGTCGATCGGCGTCCTAGGAATCGATGGTCATGCAGTTCAAGGAATCCTAGGATCCTACACACTAAAAACACCAACCCATAAACCTTTTTTCAGGAAGAACTACGTAGCTTTGATTCCTCCATTGCATCCGGAGGTACGTAGGAGCAATAGTCCACTCTTGTCAAGCACTAAAAACCAAAAACTTAAATAAGTCTTTTCCTCTACAAATAAAATGGTAATAATTAAATAGATCTTAAGTTAATTAGACAATGGATGTCGTGGGGTGCTAACACCTTCCCCACGCATAACGACTCCCGAACCCTAACAATGCCTCGTCCTAAAACCTAAAGGGATTTTCCGAATTTGCCCTTAAACTAGAATTTCGGTGGCGGCTTCCTAAGAACTTTCGAAGAATCCTTTTCCCGGATTTTTCGGTCGCTACAGCACCTCACGACATCCTTCTCAACGAAGGCTACCTCTTAATTACTTATGTAAAAATAGTTAATTTAAAATATATTGAGTTTTACCCTTTTTCGCAAATTAAAATAAAATAATAGATTTTGTAGTTATTTATTTTTTTCATTTTGAGGAATAGGAAATATAAATAATTAAATAAACTAAAAAAAAGGTTTTTTAATGCAATTGATAGATTTTTTTGACTCATTACCCCTTTGTAGGGAATCAAATCACATGTAGTTCTTGATATAAAATATTTGTGTCTGGTATGTTTTAATTTAAGATTTTTGACAAAGAAAGTGATTTTCAACAAGTAATGAAATAATAGAGAAGTAGGATGAAAAAGAGTAACAAAAAGGGTGTTGTTAATAACTGGGGTGCTGCATTGTTAATAGGAGGGTGTGAATAGCACAGAGCCCAATCCATGTTGTCTGGGTCTAGTCATGCAAAGTGGGCTTTTAAGTGAGGGGTCGCGTGATAGAAAAAGGGTGGTGAAACAAATAGTCAGAATCTTTTTTATTATTTTAAATAAATATATAAACATAAACATAAGTTTGTCCAAAAAAATATAAACATAAATTAAAAAGAGGGTATTTAAAGGGAAAGGGTATCTGAACCCTAATCATCTCCCATTTTTGTGTCGCACCTATTATGGAGAGAGAGAGGGAGTGACGCAAAATTTTCGTGTGGAGGAGAGAGAGAAATCCGAAGAATTTTCCAACGAGAGGGAGAAAAGGGGAAGAAGGGCGAAGGGAAAGGAAGGATAATGGGGGAACGAAAATGGTGGTGGTGGGAAGGGAGTGCTTTGGTGGCGCCGGTGAGAACGAGGATACAGAGGTGATGAGTGAGTCACTGTGAAAGAGACCACAACAAAAGGGGGAGGAATTCGCGATGGTGGTTGGTGGTGGTGGTGCTACCTACAATGATGATGGAGGGTACACGGCCAGACGGCGGCCTAAACGACATCGTAAGGGAACATCAGAGAAGATGCCGGCGATGGGAACGCCAACAACGTCGCGACAACCCAGGTTTGGTTCGTTTTCTTATTTGGCTTCGGTTTTGCTCTCTTAACTCATCTTTTTCTATATTTGGTTTTGATGTTAAAAAAAGCTTGTAGTATTAATCATATTCTATTCTTATTCCCTTTAATTTTTCTTTTGTTTTAAGATTAATCGACTTTGTTGCTTAAGAGAAAGAAAAAAGAACAAAATCTGCTCATGACATTTCCATACATAGTATCGCATACATAAAAGCAGACTTGATTTGTGATTAATTTAAAGCAAAGAGGATTTTGGTTTGTGATTAATCTATAAAGACCCTTGATTTGAGCTTATTTAAATGATGTTAAAAAGTTTGAATAGATCTTGGTTTTTAACAGATTACGTGAATATCTAAAACAAATAAGAATTTTGGGTACCAACCTACAACTCAAACACGATAATGACTCCTAGATTGCTTGTTTGTGAGTACTCTCTGTATATGCTTCCTTGAACTACTACTGTTGATTTTTTTTATTGCTCCTGCTTCTTTACTCCCAACTTAGAAATTCGAAATTGCGTGTTTCAGTGGATTCGGGCTCTGATTTTGTACCCTAATCCTTTGGTGATTTTTGTGTGTTTTTTGACTTTGGAGGACTGCTTATTTATATTAAAAAACTAGGTTTAGTAATTAATTATTGATTTGCCCTGATTTGCTTGGTTTTTTCAGATCTGAAATTGATGCTTAGGGCTCAAGATTAGGGTTTGGGAGAGCATGGAAGATCCAAGCCCAGTTGCTATTTGGGCTGATGTTGCTGTTTTTGTATTTTTTTTGTTTATTTTCGGATTTCATTATTTGCTGTATTTTTGGTATTAGATTTTGTATTTTTTGAGACATTGGACATTTTTTAAGGTTGTAAAAACACAAAATTCCGTGATGGTAAGGTTGCTTTATAGTGTAAACAGAAGTTGTATTCTTTGTTGCCCAATTTGTATGTAGGATTTGCTATGTTGCATGCACGTTACCCTTTTCTAATACTAAATGTTTATTTTATGTCCCATTGATACATTAATGGGTCATTTTAACCCTTTAACAAACTTTAATGTTAAAAGGGTTTGTTTAACAATGATCATTTGAAGAGTAAAAATTTTGTGTTTGGTTCTTTAGCGAAAGCTTTTAGGGTTCTTTAGTAAAAGCAAAAAGTATTTTTGATTTTGTTATGAAACTATAGCAATATGAAAAACAAAAGAATCATAAGAGAAGGAGAGAATATAGTAGCATTTGTATTTCTCTTCACAAGTGTATTTACACATAGGAGATAGCCCTATTTATAGGGTAGAAGTGAAGTGAAAGATCAACCTATGTAAAGCCACTAGCAACCCATTACAAAGAAAGTAAATACAAGAGTAGTGGAAAAGGAAGAGAAGTGGACATCCATATATAATATTTCATAACACTCCCCCTTGGATGTCCACCGAGGATATGCCTCATTAAAACCTTACTAGAAAAAACCCATTGGGATAAAAATCTAGTGAAGGAAAAAGAGTACAATATCCTTTAGGAACTGCCTCGTTAAAAACCTTTCCAAGAAAACCCTGTGGGACAAAACCATGGTAAAAGAAAAAAGAGTGCAGTTTTTTCTCCCCCTGTTTGAAATGTCACTTAGAATATGACTTCCAACATCTGAGTTTTCTCCCGAAGTTCATATGAAGCAATCTATTTTGTTCTTTCACTTGTGAGCTTTGCTATCAATATTATCTTCAGGACATCTTCCTTGAATTGTTGGCATTTGAGCTTTAAATGAAGAAGCAAGAGCCATAGATTGTTTTATAGATCATAAAGATATTTAAATGTTGCCCCATGTAGATAATATTTGGCTTACAATCTGACTTGATATAGATCAGAAAAATGATTTATATCTGCATGGTTAATTTGTGTAACACACATAAAATGATTTATTCATTATAATAGTCAAACAAAAATACGCATCTTACCCCCTTTTTTCTGATGAATTTTGGTTTGTGATGAAATATCACATAATACCTTGATATCAAGGGATACAACATTTGGTAATATGCATGCATGCATTCATAGTCTTCGCGACTCAAATATTTCATATATTTTTACCACACAACTCATGTATTGAATATCTATAATCTCTACAGATCAACATGAGACTTTGTTTTTCAAAAGATTTATTTGAAGATATTTCTTTATATCTTGAATCCTTCTGGGATTTCTGATGTAGAGATCAGTCACAAGTTCAACCTTAAAAACCCATTTTATATAATTTGAGGTCATTCATATAGAACTATTTCTTTGAGTAATCTATAATTTTGGAAATCTCTTCAGGAGTTTCAATAATAGCAAACTATAGCACATTCATGTATTGATCTTTCACTACAAGAATAAGTGAAATTAGAAGACGTAACTTTCCGGCGGATTTTAATCCCACAGAAACTTTCCGGCGGATTTTTGCATTTTCTGGCGGATTTATTCTCCCAGAAACTTCCGGCGGAATTTGTGGCATTTGTGGCGGATTTATTGCATTTCTGGCGGATCATAAAAGAGGAAGTAATTTTCGGACAAAAAAAAAATAGATTCTGCCGAAAACGCTGTGAAATCCGCCGAAAACGCAATGTTCAAATAGGCGGGATATTTAAATTTGAAAATTCGCGCGCAAATTCAAGTGAAATCTGCGAAAGGACTCCTCGGTCCCACGCGAGCCAATCCATGAAAATGCAATTGAACTCATGGAAACGAAAACAATATATATATAAATTATTTGGACTGCAATAGGATATATATATATATATATATATATATATATATATACTTGAGGAAGTGGCAGTGCAGCGACAAGATCAAGCCAAAAGTCTCCACGCAGATAGTTTGATGCAATCTTTGAAGAGTCTAAAACAAGTTCTCCTCTACCATAAACTCGAGAAGAAGGAGCAACATAAGCGGTTTGAAACCGAACATAAATCTGAACAAAGTAAAATGCATCGATCATTGATCGAATTATGGTAAGGAAGACTTCAAGACCAAGAGACATATCAATGCATTTGTCTTTCTTAGCAACTGGTATGTAAAAGAAAAGAGGGTCTACAAACAATGAAACCAAACAAGCTGCTAAGAATATTTTGTTCCATCTTTTTACTCTACAACCCCTAGGATTCAATATCAACATCTCTTTAGCATCATAATCTTCAGAAAACACCCTTGAAAGTTCTCTTCTATTTGATGATTTTTCTATTGCACCCTTCCCATGTTTCTGTGGATTTAGGTGAAGAAAAAAAGAATTATTTTAGTGGAATATTTGGTATTCCGGCGGATTTAAATGGAAAAAAATTAATTTCGGGTGGAAAAATCCGCTTAAAAACACCAATATTCCGCGGAAAGTACCGGGAAATCCATATAAATTCCCCAAAAATCCGCCGGAAATTACCGACGGAAATTCCGGCGGAAATACGTTGCGACGAGCCTTTTACCGGCGGAATTGGGTATTTTTTGGCGGTAAAATCCGCCAAAAAAACCCGTTTTTCTTGTAGTGTTTTCATATAACTCTATGGACGAGTGGTGTCATTTTTATATCCCTCGTGTAGAATATAAATTAAGATGATTATACCACATGTGTTCAAATTATATCATCTCATGGAGGTCTTGATTCAATCGAGTAATCATCTCAAGAATCCAAAAAGTGTGCCTTTGGAATATTAAATCCTTCGGGGATATTTAAATAATTACGACTATCAACAAATAAGTTGTAGCAATATTTAACTTGTGAAAATTGAGCTCTTCATGTGCTACAAGGATATTTAAGTACTGAAAAAGTACTCGCATCCACCCTTGTGAAACATGCGAGCTTTGTATCTCACAATTTAATCATTCTCATTCTGCTTCAATTTCATCTTTCAATTTTGGCCAATTCATATTGTCTACAATCTTTAGTAGACTTTGGTTCATGATCCTCACTATTATTTATCAAATTTAGCGCTATATTTAGTAAAAACATCATCAACGTTGACTTCGTTTCGGTTCCATTGCATTTCATTCTTGACATAATTCATTGAAATCTCTTAACTTTCATAACTTTTCAGGTACCTGATTAGTTCTTCTGGAACTGTAATGTCAATTATGTATGAATACTCTTTTAGAGTTTCTATATCCTCGCTTGGACCATTTTTTTTAGCTCCTTTTGTTGTTCGAGGATTTTTATCTTTGGAACCGACTGGTCTACCACGCTTTAGACGTGGTTGAGACTTATTGGCAATATTAGATTGTCCAACAGGGACATCCATTCTATTGGAGCATTAGCAGCTGATATATATGGTTTGGTCACACCTTTTGGATCAGTAAATGCATTTGGTAGACAATTTGCTAAGCTTTGCAAATGAATTATCTTTTTAACTTCTAGTTCACATTGTTTAGTTTGGGGATCAATATGAGATAATGATAATTCATTCCAACTGATCTCCTTTTTTTCAATTTGCTTATTCTCTCCCCTAATGTTGGGAAATCTAATTCTTCAAATGATAATCATCGATGGCCTATAAACAAGTATCTAATTGTTGGCTCAAGATACTATATTATACATGGAGATTTATATCCAATATATATTTCAAAATTCTTTTAGAACCCATCATAGTGCATTGCACATCCAAAAATCTAAGATGGGAAATAGTAAGTTCGTGACCAAAAACCAAATGTAAAGGGGAGAGTTGTGATAACTTGTTGGCTTGATGCGAATCAATTTTCTGACATGTAAAATTGCATGTTCCCAAGTAGAAATTGGAACTTCTTATCTCATAAGTATTTGGTCAAGTAATTAACTTTAGGCGTCTAAAGAATGGTTCTTCAAGACCATTTTATGAATGAACATATGACATTTGATATCCAATATCAATTCTAATAGTCATACAATACTTATCATATGCTTTCAAGGTGATTCACATAGTAACCTCTTACTCAAATTAGTTGAGCAAGCGATCTAACAAACTTAGGTTGTGAGTTGACGACAAATAATATATATATATATATATATATATATATATATATATATATATATATAATATGTGGTAATCTAGTTGATGCATCAATTAAAACCACAAATATCTAAATGGTCCACGTGATTAGTGTACTCGTTTACAAATATCGCCTTATATCAGTTCTAGAAATATGAGAGACTTATTCCCTCGAATTGTCATTTCCTTTGGGAATTAGTGAACACAAGAATTAGTAGATTGAAGAAACTACTGGCTCTTCAATACAAGTTCACATAGAAATTTTAACCATTATTCGCATCATAATATACTCGGGATGGTCCAACCGATTTGCCAACAACTACATTATTATGATATGTAAACTTACAGTTTACAATAACACGTGCTTCGCACATATATATAAGTGTAGTACAAATCAGAGGAAAAAGTAGACAATTTTTCCACTACACTTATTTTATCGCACTAACTTACATTTCTCGCTTCACTAAATAGGAAAAATATTTTTTTATCATTTAAAATTATATGGGTAGTTGCACTATCAGCGAAACACATTTATCCATTATTGATGCTAGTGTCAATACTCATTCTATCCTAAAATAAAATAAATCTGATAAAAGATGGGAAGAGAAAATTAAGTCTCTACAATATTATATGCCTACAAAGATCAAACTTTAGGAGTGCATAAAATATAATTTTAGAAGAAAAATATATTAGTAGAAAACTATATTTGCTTCTCAAAATAAGGAAAATAAAGAGCACAGAAAATCTCTCTCATAGAAAACTATATTTGCTAAACAAATATATAAATTCTTTTGAACTTAAAAATGTCTAGTTCTTTAGGATCTAGTCATACAATCAATTCATCTTATTCCCTTTTTCTTTTCATGCAAAATTTTTATTTGGAAATAAAAAAAGAAAAATTACATTTTTCCATAAGATACTACACCACTATTAGGAATAACAAAGGTCACAATCACAAATGATACAAATGGCACTTAAGTAGGATAATGATAACATTTACCACATCAATGGTCATTACCACAACTTTTCTTGTACCAAAATTATAATATGAGTCATTTACTTCTGGGAATGAATTTCAATTCATTGAGTGGTTTGTGAGTATTCTTTACAATCACCATATCACATAATCTTGATTCATAATTTTTTTCTTGATCGTACCTTGACCAATGAAGTGTTGATATCGTTCGCGGTGTTGCGTAGGGTGAAGATGAATGAGGACCGGTCTTGAGAGCACCTCGGTGGTACCGCCGAGTCGAGGTGTGCTAGCGGACGAGGTATCACCGGGTCGGAAAAGCGTGCGACGATCGTGGATGGAGGTGGTACTTATACCACCTGGGCAACTTTGGCATTGCGAGAAATCCGGCGGTCGCGCGAGTGCGCGCAAGCCTCGGCTTGGGCGTTTATTGGAATGGGCCGCTGGCCTATTTCTGACTGCACCTCCTGTTATTTCCGATAAACCCTGGAACAGTTGCCCCCCAAGCCTAGGTCGCTTGAAGGCGGGCTGAGGCTTGAATCGTTGCCCCCGGTGATCATGCCATTTTGAAGAACTTTCAATCGGTGGTGGTAGGGCGGTCCACGCGCGCTGCTCTTGATGGGGACGGTCATTGCCGCCCGGTGAACATTGGGATGGTCGCTACCGTCCGGTGTCGGCCGTACTGACACGACGATTGGATTACTGTCATAAACGACGTGACACTTGGTGATTTCGAGGGCATTCAATGGCTGATTTAATGCGAAGGAGAAACGTCATGACGTTTCGCCTCCCGGTCCTTCTGACCCTTTGGGGCTATGCTATAAATATGCCCCCGAGAAATCATTTCTCACATTACTCTGAAGCGCTCTCTCACCGACCGATCTGTCTGTAACCGACTTCCCTTCGAAGCAATTTCTTCTGTCCGCGTGACTTAGCTTCCTCGGCCGATTCCCAGCATTCTTCCAGGTATGAGTCAATCTTTCTCAGCTTTAGCTTCTTTGGTTTTCTATTGTAGATTCGTGCCTTGTGGTGGGGGGCGTCAGGTCTGGGGACGACCAGGTCGCCCCCTCTGCATGAGTATATGTCTCGGCAGACCTGACGCGTATTCCTCTTTCACAGGTGCTTTTATATGCCGCGGTTGAAACAAACTGTACGCCATCCCAGGGGGCCATCGCAGTCTCTTGCTCAAAACATGACGCGGTCGTCCCGGGTCGTCACGAGCGAGGAAAATTCCAAGTCGGCATCGAGCGACTCGAGTTCGATTCTCAAACAAGAAATTCGGTCATCTTAGGCAGCACCGACTCCAGCTCTGCCATTTCTAAGACCAAATCGTGGTCTCCTCTGTAACACCCCAAAGTAATTCAATTAGTTATTTAATTGGGTTACTTAAGGTTTACAACATTATTAATTAAGCTAAGTGATCAATGTAGAGTGTTTATTTTATTAGGAGGCGTTTAAGTAAATAGAGAAAAGTGAGATTAGAGGCCCATGAGTGATTAAGAGGCCTAATGTTTCCTTGAAAGCCCATACGCATGACTTAAAGAGAGTGATCGTAGGATGAGAATTTCATTTTTCCAGCAAAATATCAAGAAAGGTAAAGGGAAAGTAAGAGAGGGAAAAGGGTAGGTGGAATAGTGCTTCTAGAGAGAAGGAGGAGAACTGGGCGTGGAAGAGCTGGAATTGTGGAAGAAGAGCTGTTTGCGTGGTGATCATTGTGTTGAAGTGTCGAGAGTGATCTTACGCAACTAGTTGAGGTTGGGGGCTCTCTTTTCGTTCATAATAGTTTTTATGATATGTATTATGTGTGAGCTAAGTTCTAAATGATCTTGAAATTTGTTTCTTTGTGTGTTTATGTATGTTGATGTTGTGTTTACCTTACTTTGTTGGAGAGTTGGTTGTGTGAGGACCAAGGGGAGAGGAATGGGAGCCGAGGCGAACCTCACCCCGATGAGTGTTCTTTGGCGTTGTCACTTACGGAGAGTTTTCCCAGTGAGTATTGCGGGAGTAAAGAGTGGGTTTTAAGTTGAATCTTAGTGAGAAGTACCAAAGGAGGGAAGAGGAAGGTTAGGCGCATGAACACGTAGAGAAACCGGGTGGGTTGCATGCGTAGGAAAATCAGTGAATAACGTAAGTGTTACAGCGTAAGTTGTAGGCTTGGAGTTGACGAGGTGAGAGGTGCAGCATAGACGAGGGTGTGTAAGGGTAGTTAAGACCCTTGTGAGTGTCGACTCGTGTTCTTGAGGTGTAAGGTAGTTATACCGAGGTGTAGGAGTTGAAGAACAGAGTGTAAGTGTATCTGCGTATAGTATTGATGAGTGTAAGTGTTACAGCGTGAGTTGAGGAAATTGTAGAGGTAAAGAGTGATGAGGTGTTGTCCCTAAGTGTGACTAAGGCGTAGTAGCGAGATGAGTGGTTGTCATACCCCAATTTTGTCAGAACTTTAGGTCAAAACCCTAATTTTCCCCAAAAATAATTAAATTAAAAGTAAAAAAACATCATGCATTGCATTTAAGTTTTTAAAGTCCTTTCAAAGTGTCTAAAATCATTTTTGGAGTTGGAATGCACTTTTAGACAAATTAGGGTTTTCGGTGCAAAAGGGTATTTTTGTCATTTTGCAAATAAAGGGCAATTCCTCAAAACAAGTCATCCAACATGCATTTCAAGGTACTAGAGGTCACTCCTAGGTTGAAAAAACATTTTTGAAGTGGAAATGTGTTTCAAGCAAAAACTAGGGTTTTTAGAGTAAGAGGGCATTTTGGTCATTTCACAATAAAAACGGTTTTTGTCCCAAATCCTTGGATAATCATCAATGATTTATTTAAAGGATATTTGTGCTCCATTGTGATTATTTTTGTGCATAAATATTAAACCTTTTGGTCTAAAAACCTAGTTTTTGGATAGAGGGTAAAATGGTCTTTTCCTTTGAGGTGGGGCAAATAAATCAATTTTGGGATTGGTGAGATCATAAAATTCAGAGCCCAATCATTGAATCATAGGATAGGGCCCAAAATGGCATGAATTAGGAAGAAAGATCTAGAAGGGAATATTCTACATTCTTTTGAATTGTGAAAGGATAAGGATAGTACAATAGTACAATTTGCAATTCCACTCACTCTCCCACACTCCCTTGCTGCGCACTTCAGCCATATACCTCCCATTTTCATTTATTTTTATTGCTTGCAAATTATATTAAATCATGGCCATCCATTCAAGTGTGAAAAACAATCCTCACCCTTCATTTGAATCAAAATGGCACTTGTGTAATAAGCTTTATAGAAAAATACCATTTTGTAATTGAGATTATCCTTCACCACCACTCCTAAGCTGCGCATTCCAGCCCTCTCTCTCCCCCATTTTGTGTTTTTAATTACCCTCAATCCATGTGATCTTGCATCTTGACCATTGATTCAAAATTTATCTCAAATCCTATTGGTTTGCAAGAAGCACATTGTCCTAATTACCCTTTAAATTTTCATTTCATATAAAACCCAAAAATAGGAGAATTCACACACACACACTCTCATTTTTACCCTAGCTAGCATTCTCTCCTCTCCTCTCCTCCTCTTGGCCGAACCCCCTCCTTCATTCCCTTCCATTCTCTTTTCAATTTTCATCCACCAAATCAACTCAAATCTACTCCACATTCACATATCCTCTTCTTTTCATCCTTGATTCCATTTTTACTCCATAAAGGAGCTTGCTTTCTTCAAATTTGCGTGGCATTGTTGGTGATTTGTGAAGGTTTTGGTTTGTTTTGGTTTTGATCTTCATTCTCCTATTCTTGTGTAGCTTTGATCTTGAGGTAAAAATCTTATCTTTTGCATTTTTCACCATTAGCATGTGAATCTCCCTTCTACTCCTCTATCCTCTCTAAGAGGCTTAGAGGGTTCATTTCAAACACTATGTCAAGGACTTTGGGAGCCTTGGGTGTTTGAAGGGAACCCTGGCCTTGAGGAGAGGTTTCTCTGTGTTTTTCAACCATGTTCTTGCATTTTTTTATACTTATTTTGTCATATTTGCATGAATAAATAATTTCCATGTGATATATGCATCCCTTGTTCATGTCATAACTTGCAAGTTGAGATTTTGGTTTGATTCATTGAGTGTGAGGGTTCGGTTTTAGGCCTTACAAATTAGGGTTTTATTTGCCTTCCTTTTACTCTTTGATTTTTGTGTAAATAAATGCTTGATGTGCTTAAACTTGCATAATTTGTTCCATGTGTTTGATTATGAATTTGTGCATGAAATAATGTGTTGTTTATGTCATATAAGGTTTCGGCCTTAGGCCTTAAAAACTAGGGTTTGATGTTTTCTTTCCTCTTTTTGATTTATGTAAATGAAAAGCTTGATTTGTGTGACTTGTTTCATGTGTTGATCATCAATTTGGGCATGAAATAACTTGATATTTTGACCATATGAGGTTTCGGCCTTAGGGTTCCTTTTTAGGTTTCATTTCAATGTTTAAAATGTGTGTTTGATCTTGTGTGGAAATGTGTAATAGTGTTAATGTGTTTTTTCACTTTTTACCTTACCATTCACTAGCACTTTAGCATAAGTAAAAAAAAAGAGAAAACCTTTTTACTTTTTACTTTACTATTTCATTAAGTAATTACCTTACACTTCATGCATGCTTGTCTTACTCTTTACTAACTTTTTACCACAAGTTTTTACCACTTGTCTATTTGCAAAAACACCCAAAAGATTTTTACACTTTGCATCTTATCATTCATGTATTCATATAAGTTTACATCTTTTGCATTCATACTCTCCTAAATGCCCATGCATATATTAATCTCATGTCTTGTATTCCACACATGTATGTTCATGCATTCATGCATTAGCCTAATCATGCATTCAATAATGCCATACCTTGTATTCTACAATTGCATGCTCATACACTCATATACTTGCTCAATCGTGTATTTAATTAATCATGTATTCAATTGTTCATGGCAACTTGTAAATATTCTTCATATGTGCTTTGCTTATGCCTTCATTGTTGTCTCGGTTTTGACTTGAAAAAGATTTGTTATGTTCTACTTTCTTTTCTTCAAACTCAAATTCAATTGTTTTCAAATAAAAAAACCTAAGGCATTTTCCTAAGCAAATCATTAACCATCACTCGAAGCCATTGCTTGTTTGATCGTTAATGAGGAGTTATTAGTGATAGTCACTCGAAGCCTTTGCTTGTTTGACTATTATGAAAGCTCCCACACATTAATTAAACAACAAAAAACCAATTCAAATTTCCAAAATAACATGAGTTATTTAGTGGTAATTATCACTAAGGCTCATCACCTTTTTCAAAACAATTTTCAAAAAAGAATAATACAATGTTGTCGCTCGTAATCACCGAAGCCATTGCTTGTTTGATTGCTTGGCTCCAACTCTTTTTTTCTTTCGAGTTAATACCGAATGCCACTCGAAGCCTTTGCTTGTTTGGTGTTCGCGAACACTCGAGTCTTATTTCAAAACTCCCAAACCTAAACCCCCTAAGCCGTTTTCACACGCAAAGCAAGAACTACATAGCTTTGATCTCTCGGCCGGTGAAGGCACGTGGGGCCCAGGGTTTATGCGCCGGGCCCTCTCTCATGGCCGTGCGCTACCTCAAAGAACTTCTCTACCTCATGTAGAGTTTTTGCCTTCAGTGGGAATCGAACCTCGTACTTCTTGTACATTTCCAACGCATTCCCACTACCAATTGAGCTAGTAGCTCAATTGGTAGTGGGAATGCGTTGAAATGTACAAGAGGTACGAGGTTCGATTCCCACTGAAGGCAAAAACTCTACATGAGGTAGAGAAGTTCTTTGAGGTAGCGCCTGCCATGAGAGTGGGCTCCGGCGCATCTGAGGTTCATGTCCCGTCAAGCACCCTTTTCAAAAAAATCTTTGTTTTGTTCCGCTTTTCAAAGATAACCAAAAATATTTTCAAAACCAAAACAAGAACTACGTAGCTTTGATCCCTCAGCCAGTGAGGGTACGTAGGACTGGGTTCATGTCCCGTCAAGCACCATTTTCAAAAATCTTTGTTTTGTCCTGATATTCAAAGATACCAAAAACATGCCTCTTTCCTGTTTTCAATAAAACCATTTCACAAAAGAAAAGAAAAGAAAAAGTAGAACAATATATTTTAAAACCACATCAAATTAATGGTCCCTTTCGGTAGAAAAAGGGCGTGAAAGTGCTAATACCTTCCCCATGCGCAACCGACCCCCGAACCTACATCTCTAAGTTTTCGAAAGACCACCCTCTTTTCAAAAAGGTTTTTTTTCAATGTTTTTCCTAAAAAATAAATATTGGTGGCGGCTCTACTAATTTCACGTTGTCAAACTGAAAAGTCCCAAACCGGATTTTTCGGGGCGCAACAGCTGGCGACTCCACTGGGGACTTTCTTTCTTTATTTATTTATCTAAAGAGAGATGAGGGTCAAGCCTAATTAATTTGATGTGGTTTAAATTGTTTGATTTGAAAAATTATGTTCTATCTCTTCCTTTTCTTTTTCTTTTCCTTTGTATGCTTGTGTTTGCGTTTATGCATGCATTACTCAATTCCCATGTCCCCTCTTCTTCGCTCCTTTTCTTAAGGTAAAACATGCATCCCCCCCCCCCCCATTTCTGCCATGATCCCTCTTCTTAGCTCCCTTTCTTGTGGTAAGTAATGCGTGCAATTACCGTTGACTTCCTAGGATGGTTTGTATGTTGAAATGGTGTATGCATATTAAACCCTAGGGTAGACGACTTTTCTTCCTTTTTCTGGACTGTTCTGGTTTCCTTGCAGGTGGGGATGGGTAGATTTTAGGAAGTATGTCCTCGATCACACACTTGCACACCTTATGGTTTATGTTCTATGAGTGGGCTCCTATACCCGGATCCAACAAACACTTAGGAGAGTGGAGGCGATTAGTGGTCGTCATTCAAGACCTTTGTCTGTCTGATACTCACGAAAGTCTCAACCGGAGTACGCTTTCTCATGACGCCTCACACTTGGTAGCATTCTACATTTGTGGGTGTCGGCATGAGGATTCTATAGCTCCGGTAGCCATTGTGAGGGTGTGAATTAGAGCTACATGGGAGGAACCTTTGAAGTTGCCCTAGAACTCAGGAATTCCCACCTTTGTCGGACACGAGGGCATACGAATTGTGTGCTGCATGGTAATCTAGGACATGTCTTCCTCAAAAGGAGATTTTTCAAAGTTTTTCCAAGAAAATACAAAAATATTTTTTCCTTTTCCAAATAAACCACTGCGTGAGGCGGCATGCAGTGTATCACCTAAATTTTTGAACTTCCGTCCATACACATTGCTTTTATCATCTCTGCATGCATCATTCATATCATAATCACATCATACCGCATTCATTAAAACTAGATGTTGTAAATATTTGCATTCACACTGCATTTCATCTGCATTTGCTTGCCGGAACCACAGAATAATGTACCGTCTTGTCATAGTGCGTCGAATGGAATCAAATAGCAAGACTTCACTTGTTTCTCGCTTCCCAATTTTGAAGAAGGTTGAGGTTGGTAGTCTAAGGCAGTGTGCAGCTCTTATGGGCCCTATTGAGAGAGATTCCTTCGATCAGGCGTATGGGAATATCCGTAGACTTTTGCAGTTAAATGTTCAAGAGGATGCTCTTATGGCTTTGAGCCGCTTCTATGACTCGATGTGAGGTGTTTCTTCTTCAAGAATTTCCAGCTATCCCCTACATTAGAGGAGTACGAACAACTTTTGGGATTCTCAGATCTCATGCTAGACCCTATCAATACCAAGGGCAATACTATACCGATGTGAGAGGATTGCAGTCTTCGCTTAGAATCGGTGTGGATGAACCGAGGTTGCATAAATTAAAAAGAAATGGAGTAATTTGGGTATCCGCAAAGAGTACTTCGAGGGTTTGATGCAATCTTATTCTCGCGACTAAAAAGTGGGGTCCATTCAAGTTGGTGCTCGCTCTCACCATATTTGGGGTTATCCTCTTCCTCAAATAGAGATATGTTGATGAAGATGCAATTGGTGCGTTCTAGCCTTCAAGGGCGCCAAAACCTGTTAATCCCTGTGCTGCCGTTCTTGCTAACACATACCATGCCCTTACCCGCTACTGATCGGTTCCATAAAAAGAAGTCAGGCCTTTCTTCTCACGTCTCTCTATGCGGCTCCTTACCCATGTGATCCACAATCGAGGTGATGTTAGGGAACTAATTTCTTATGCCCTTAGCTGTGATGTGGAGGTCAGAACCGCTATAGAATGGGTTGAGTTTTTGAAGGATATCAATGAACTTCAAATCCAGTGGTATACAGCTGCTTGTTGGGATGATAGACCGATGGTAGTGTTCAGCTGTGGAAGTTTTCAAAACGTGCCTCTCATGGGGACTCAAGGGTGCATCAACTACAATCCTTCACTGACTTTAAGGCAACTCGGTTACCCGATGAAGAACTCACCCTCCGAAAGCATGCTGTCCCGTATTTACCTTTACAAAGGAATGCCTAAATGCGGTGACTTGCTTCGAAGAGTTCAACAGTCATGGGAATCCGTGATGCGAAAGGGAAATGAAGAGCTGCCAAAGAGAACCAGTGACATCACTTTCAATCAGTGGCTCAAGGAGAAGCTTCAGGATACAAAGTCACTGAGTCGAAGGACGCTTTCCCTTGATGAAGGAATACGAGCCTTATGTCCCTACCTATGAAGAGTGAATGAAGTCAAGTCCGCTTTAGCAAAGGTAGAAGAGGAAAAGAAAGCATTGCAGGCTAAGCTAGAGGAGATGGCCGTAGAGAAAGAAAAGCTAGAGGTAGAAAACAATGTCAAAATGATCGCCGAGGAAGAAAGTGTCAGGCGGTTCAAAAAAGAAGAGCAAAGTAAGATAGAAGCTCAGAAATATCTGAAGGGAGCTAGAGAGGAACTCCAAAGGTACAAACAGAGAAAACAAGAAGAGCACTTGAAGAAGCTCAAGAATGGAAAGCACTAGCCATGTAATCGGGGCAAGAATCTCATCCAGTGGTAGAGTTGAGAGGTCAACCGAGAAACCTCGAGTAAGAAAAAGTCGCCATTAATGAAACTCTCAAGGAATACCAAAGAAGCTCGAGCTTTGAAAGAGAAATATTTGGGAATTGAAGAGAGACCTTCGCTGTCTAGAAGATGCCTACTGCACAAGTCCGAGTTGAGAGCCAATATTGGGAAAACGCTTCCTAGATCCGATCGGAAAAATCAAGATCAAGAGATCATTAAGGAGCTTAAGGATGAGATCCGGTTGTGGAAGAGCAAGTTCTCAAAGTCATCGAGTGCCGTCTGTCAAAGCTATGTTGGGGATCCCTAAGAATCTGAGGTTAGCCGAGAGGTGAGATGCACTTCTTCAACACCCCACTGAAGTGTATCGGTTTGTGAAATATCGCAGAGCGTTGATCACAAAATTCAAGGAGCAATCTCAAGGTGCAAGTGTAAGCAAGAAGAGGAAGAGAGTTGGGGAGCTTGGAGCTATTTGCATTTAAGTTGTCTACTTGTATTTTTCAACTTAAAAGTTTTTTTGAGCTTTGTATTCAAGAATATTGTAATCGCTTCTCTTTATGAACATTGTACCGTCTTTTTTCCCTTTAATGAAAATTGGTGAAGCTTTGAAATCTTGATGAATGAAGTGTGCTATTTCGATTCCTTGTTTACTTCAATTCGTAAATCAAAAAGTTTGTGCGCTTATGACAAGGCAAGGTATCCCGCGGTTCCGGCATCAAGCAAACATTGTGCATGCATTCATACATTCATTCATGAATTTATTTTGTTTCTTATACAATAAGTGTCTAAATAAATGAAAAGGCACGCTGGTTCTCCGTCACCGATACTTCACCCGATCGCAAGCAAGCTTAATGGCTCATCCGCAAGATCATCCAGGAGGTTGAAATTGAGAGTAATCCGAGTAACGAGGAAGACATGGGCGTACAAATTCTCGAATCTGAGCGCACCGCTCAGGAAAACCAGACTCTCAAGGATAAGATGGGTACTATGGAGGCCCAAGTCCATGAGATGGTGGTCATGCCGCAAGGTTTGAAGAGGACAACCGCCAAGTCGCATTGTAGTGGGTCCAGATGGGGTCACCTCTTTCGCTCCTCCTCCAAAGATCGGCAAAGAATCGCAATGACCACGCAGTTCCTCGGGATCCGGTCACTATCCCGTGTTTGCTTTGAAATGAACATGTCGAACCAATACACTACACAAAGATATCCTGGGGTATGCTCTGCTGGTACCGCCGCAACTCGTTAGAACTACTCCCGTTGGTATAGCCGCACCTAATCAAGTCATCGCCGCCATGCCCGGGAACCGCGGAGTATCCCGTAATCGATTCCTATCCTCACGCCGTGCTCAATTCCACCTGTGGCTTACAAAGACAACCTCAAAATGTTCTTCACCCAATGATCCGATCCGCGCACTTGAAGAAAGAGTAAGGGCAATGGAAGGCACCGGTGTTAGAGCCAAAGAAGCCCGTGAGTCGTGTCTAGTCCTGCATTTGGTTTTACCACCAAAGTTCAAAGCTCCCGAGTTAGACAAGTGCAGAGGGGTTGGCTGTCCAGAGAGCCATGTTACCATGTTCGTCAGAAAAATGGGTCCCTATGCCAATGATGACAACCATCGACATCGCTTCCAAAGCAGGTTTGGCGGGAGCTCCTCTAGATTGGTATATGAAGTTACAATCCTCTAAAATCCGTTGTTGGAAAGATTTGTCAGAAGCTTTCATGAAGCAAAGATAAGTACAACATGGACATGGCTCCGGATAGTCATGATTTCAAAGACATGAGTAAGGGTGAGAAAGAGACTTTCAAGGAGTATGCTCGAAATGGCGAAGCACATTTGCCAGTTCAACCTCCTTTGACCGAGAAAGAGATGGTATACATGTTCCTCGGAAACTCTGCTAAGAATCTATTATGACAGGTGATCACAAGTGTCTCAAGTTTCTCGACATGATAGTCTTCGGAGAAAGACTTGAACACTGACCTTGAAGCGGGAAGATTTGAATCACCTCGGTAATGTAGGGAGCTCTGGTGGGTCCAAAGAACTGTAAGAAATACCACCACATTTCCCTAAAAAGAAAGAAGGAGAAACTAATGTCATTACAGTGGGGAAATTCATCTTTTGGTACTCCTCCAAAGACAAGCTATTCCATTCTCTGCTCTGTGCCACCCCCAAAGAAGGCAATGATGGTCCCAAGGCTCAGGGATACCAGTTCAAGAAGCGAACCAGCTTTGACCCAATTCCGATGACGTACACGGAGCTGTTTAATCACTTGACCTCCAATAATCTGATCAACACTCGGCCCATGAAAGTAGTTCAGCCACCATTTCCCAGAGGATACAATGCTAATGCCACTGCGCAGCTTCCATGAAAACGGGTCGGCCATCTTTGTAGAGGAGTGTAAAGCCTTTAAGCATGTGGTGCAAGATCTGATAGATCTTTGGTTGGATCTCATTCAAGCAGAACAGCCCGAATACAACAACCAATCCATTGCCGAGTCATCAGAGGCCAACTACCAACGCTATAGAAAGTTATGGTGGGCGATTGGTAAAGAAAGTGCAAGAGATCAAAACTCCATTGAGTGTTGTATACACTGAGCTATGCTGGGCCAAGGTTGTCAAAGAGGGGTGTTGCCATGAAGAAGGGTGTGCTGACTCTTTATGTGTGGGAAGTTGTGAAACCTTCAAGATGATCCTACAAGACTTGATGGATCAAGATGTGGTCAGTAGGAACTCATGGTATGGAAGATGAAGTGCTAACTCTATATTCGACAAATGTAGGAGAGGCCAAAAATCCAATCGAAATTCTGCGCAATCCTGATCCAAGATTGGTTCAAGCCGAGGCTCGACCAACAGTCACTAAGGACCCAATCCCCTTCTCATGCAAGGAAGAAATCAGTGAAGGTGTAACGGTAGTGCCTACAAAAAAGGGATGTTGGGATACCCTAGGAGAGCCTAGTGGAAAATTTGATTACTTGGTCAGATATGATGCTCATGAGAGTGCTCGAATCCGAATAGAAGATATCCAGCCCACAGGATGGGATGAGGAAGATGAGCAACACCACCAAGTGGCTGTCATCATGGATAGTTCTGAATCTGGAGAGGTGTGGACGCTATACCATGACAATGATAGAGCAATCAGAAAGCCCATTGAAATTCCTTACAATTTCAATCCTAGATTGGTGCGAGCAAATGCTCAGCCAATAGTGATTGAAGTACCAGCTCCATTTCGTTATGAGTCAAATAAGGCAGTCCCCTGGAAATATATAGCAGAATGCTCTCCTAGCACCACTACTATAACTAATATAGTGGGATCAAGTGGGATCACGAGAAGCGGAAGGGTGTATGCTCCAGAAACCCTCCGAGCAGAAATACCTAAAGAGGTCGAACAGGAAGCCGTAAAGAGAAAGGAAAAGAGCCGCAGGTTGCTCCGAGAAAAAGTAAGGGAAAAAGAAGCGGATGAATTCTCAAGATTATTCGGCAAAGTGATTACTGAGGTGGTTGATCGGTTGAAAGCAGACGCCATCAAAGATATCCATGCTTTCATCGCCGCTCGATTCGAAGCACGAATCGCCTCGATGAAAGTGCTCAGTGAGGCTCATGTTGCAGAGGACATCTCGGTGAATCAATTTGATGGAATTGTCGGAAATGTGGTGGCTGCAAATCACCTAACCTTTGCTGATGATGAGTTACCCTCGAGCGGAAGAGAGCACAATCAAGCTCTGCATATCTCAGTAAAGTGTGGGGACTATGTGCTGGCCAGAGTACTGATCGACAATGGGTCTTCACTGAATGTGATGCCGAAGTCAACCATGGACAAGGTAGATGTTGATTGCTCCTACATGAAACCAAGTTCGACGCTGGTGCGAGCATTTGATGGGTCCAAAAAGGAGGTGCTGGGAGAGATGGAATTTCCCATCCAGATTGGTCCTGAAGTTTTTTGTATCAACTTCCAAATCATGGATATCTCCTCTTCATATAGCTGTCTGTTAGGGAGACCCTGGATCCACATGGCTGGGGCAATCCCTTCTTCTCTACACCAACGGGTCAAATTCATGGTGGATGATAAGGTTGTGGTAGTGTTTGGTGAAGAGGAGACTTTGGTTAATAAGCCATCTGAGTTCAAGTATGTGGAAGCCGCTGAAGAGTTTTTGGAAACACCTTTCATCCCTGGAGATCGCTAATGCAAGATTTGGAAGAACCAAAGAGGAGGAGATGGTTGCCAAAATTATGTTAGCCCAAGGATACAAGGTTGGTTCGGTTTGGGAAAGTCCGGTCAAGGGATTCTAGCTCCCATCCAATCAAGGAAAATAAAGACCGCTATGGCTAGGATATACCCCAGTGAGGAGGAAAGGAGAACGATGGCGGATGAACGAAAGCGCCGATGGTTTTCCAAGTCCAGAGGTGAAGATCCACGGCCCCAAAAGATCCCATTTTTGCGACATCACCAAAGCTTTGTGAGTCTTTGGTTTATGGAATCCCAACCAAGTTGCTGCTGCCATAGAAGGTTCCGAGTCCGAAGAAGGCGAGGCGTAGTCCGTTCGTCGCGCGAGATCGTGAAGAATTAAAGAATTGGAAGGTCGCTGATCCTCCCGTGTCTTTTAATTTAAAGTAATCATTTGTAATGCAACCCCGTGGCTCGCCAAGGCCATAGGACCGCTTGTTGTTAGGGCTCACATGTTTTTATTTTCTAAGTCATCCTCATCAATAAAAACGCTTGTTTTGAATTTCTCAATCAATAAAAATCGCTTTTTCCTTTTCATTGCGTGAATCATTTTCTGCTTTTATTGTTTGTTTGTCTCGCCTTTCATTACGCTTTTTCGCCGGCAAAAATGCGGATCTACAAAGAATAGTCTCGAAAAAAAGCAGAGTGTCGCATACCACCTTTTGACTTTGATCACCCCATCAATCAGCCGAGGGGATGTTGAAGAAGAATGGGAAACTCCTCCGTAACTCATGAGGTTAATGAAACAAGAAGAAAGGGTAATCGAGCCCCACAAGGAAGCTACTGAAGTGATTAATTTGGGTACAGCTGAAAATAAGAAAGAGGTCAAAGTGGGTATCACCATGAGTGAGAAAGATCATGTGAATTTGGTTCAGCTATTGCACGATTATGTGGATGTGTTTGCATGGTCCTACCAAGATATGCCCGGTTGGACACTGACATTGTGGTACACAAGCTACCGGTCAAACCTGAATGCCCGTCTGTCAAGCAGAAGTTGAGAAGGATGAAACAAAAAATGTCCCTCAAAATCAGAGATGAAGTGAGGAAGCAATTTGATGCAGGATTCTTAGCGGTGGCCAAGTACCGCATGGGTTGCCAATATTGTCCCAGTTCCCAAGAAGGATGGGAAGGTCAGAATGTGCGTCGACTACCGAGATCTGAACCGTGCTAGCCCTAAAGACGATTTTCCTTTGCCTCACATTGATGTCTTAGTGGATAGTACAGCTCAACACTCGTTATTCTCCTTCATGGATGGATATTCGGGATATAATCAGATCAAAATGGACCCTGAGGACATGGAAAAGACAACTTTCATAACACTTTGGGGAACATTCTGTTATAAGGTCATGCCATTCGGATTGAAGAATCTTTGGCGCAACCTACGAGTAGGCCATGGTTACCTTATTCCACGATATGATGCATAAAGAGATTGAGGTTTATGTTGATGACATGATCGAAAAATCTAAAACCGATGAGGAGCACATTATCAATCTACAGAAACTCTTTGAACGTTTGAGAAAATATAAGCTCAAATTGAATCCAGCCAAGTGCACGTTTGGAGTGAGATCAGGAAAGTTGTTAGGCTTCATTGTCAGCCAGAAAGGCATTGAAATGGATCCAGACAAAGTAAAAGCCATCCTCGAAATGCCAGTGCCTGAAACAGAGAAAGAAGTCCGTGGTTTCCTCGGAAGGTTGAATTACATCTCTCGATTCATCTTCCGGTTGGATCGCTACTTGTGAGCCAATCTTCAAATTGCTATGCAAAAATCAAGAGTTGAAATGGAATGACCAAAGTGTCAAGTCGCTTTGAGAAAATTAAGGTGTATTTGCAGAATCCACCAGCCTTAATGCCACTGTGGCGTGCAAAGCCACTCATCTTATACCTTACTGTTGTTAGACAATTCAATGGGTCAGTGTGTTGGGTCAGCACGATGAATCCGGAAAAAGGGAGCATGCAATATACTATCTAAGCAAAAAGTTCACCGATCGTGAGACAAGATATTCCATGCCGGAAAAGACTGTTGTGCTTTAGTTTGGGCCATCATCGCTTAAGGCAAAGATATGCCGAGTCACACAACTTGGTTGGTGTCAAAATGGACCCGATCAAGTACATGTTTGAGAAACCGGCTCTCACAGACGAATTGCCCGCTGGCGAGATGCAATTGTCGAATCACGATATCCTCGTATGTTACACAAAAGGCGCTTAAAGGTAGCACACTCTGTTGAATATTTGGCATGTCACCCAATCCTGCACTACCAGCCAATGCGCATGATTTTCCGATGAAGACATCATGGTAATCGCTCGATGAGGGGAAGTCCCATGAAAGTGAAAGATGGAGAATGATATTCGATGGTGCGCCAAATGTATGGGGGCGCGGGGCGCAGTCTTTGTGTTGATATCTCTTGACAACCGTTTCATTCCCGCCATCGCGAGATCGAGCTTCTATGTCACAAATAACATAGCAGAGTATGAAGCGTGTATCCCGGTGTTCAAGCAAAATTTCTAGAATGGAATGTTAAAAGGCTAGATGTGTATGGGGATTCCGCCCTAGTTATTCATCAAGTGAGAGGCGATTGGGAGACCAGAGATCCCAAAATGATTCCTTATTGTGATTACTCGCAAGAGTTGATGAAGTCCTTTGACGAGATCACCTTCAAGCATATCCTCGAGGCGAAACCGATTAGCCGATGCATTCGCAACACTTGCCCTCTATGTTCAATGTCAATCGTGACAAGAGCTTGACCAATATCGATTGAAGATCGGAGCTCGCGCGCATCACTATCGCACAAAGAATAGATGAAGAGCCCGACGAGAAGCCTTGGTACCACGACATCAAGCAAGACATCGCTAACCGAATACCCACAGGGCATCGAGAATGACAAGAGAACTCTCGTAAGATTGTCAAGGAATTTCTTTCTTGAGTGGTGAAGTTCTTTACAAAAGAAATCACGATATGGTTCTCCGAGGTGTGTTGCCAAGGAAGAAGTTGAAAGAATCATGAGAGATGTGCATGAAGGCTCATTTAGGACCCATTCCAAAGGCACACTATGGCTAGAAAAATCTTAAGAGGCGGCGAGTTATTACCGGTTGCAGATGGAATCGATCGTTATAGCTTTGTAAGAAAGTGCCACAAATGCCGATATATGCCGATCATATCCATGTGCCACCCGCCAAACTAAGCGCTCGACCGCATCTTGGTCGCTTTCAATGTGGGGCATGGACGCCATAGGTCCTATTGAACCCAAAGCGCCAAACGGGCATCGCTTCATTTCGGTTGCAATTGACTACTTTACCAAGTGGGTTGAAGTCGCTTCATATTCCAAAGATAACCATTTCGCTGGTTGCCAAATTTGTGAAGAAGGATCTGATTTGCCGATATGGTCTACCCAACAAGATCATCACCGACATAACGCAAAGAACTCGAATAAGAAAATGATGAAGGACTTGTGCAAAGAATTCAACATTCAAAGATCACAATTCCTCTCCCTACCGCCCAAAGATGAATGGAGCGGTAGAAGCGACCAACAAGAATATCAAGAAAATAGTGCAAAAATGGTGGTAACCTACAAGGATTGGCATGAGACGCTTCCTTCGCCTTGCATGGCTACCGTATTTCCGCTCGCGTACATCGACCGGGCAACCCCTTTCTCCCCGGTATACGGGTCGGGCAAGACTCCTATTGAGGTTGAAATACCCTCCTGCGGGTATTAATGGAAACCAAGTTGGAAGAAGCAGAGTGGGTACAGCCCGCCTAGATCGGCCTAAACCTCATTGAAGAGAAAAGGATTGCAAACATTGTGCCATGGACAATCGTACTCAACAGAGAATGAGAATCGCTTTCGACAAGAAAGTCGGCCACGTGAATTTAATGAGGAGATCTAGTACTCAAAAAGATATCGCTTATCCAGAGTGACCTCGAGGAAGTGGACGCCCACTTATGATGGTCCATATGTAGTCAAGAAAGCCTTCACGGGAGGAGCGTTGATACTCACCAACATGGATGGAGAAGATCTCAAGAACCCAGTCAATCTGACACTTGAAGTTAAGTATTATGCCCGAAAGAAATAAGTAAAAAGAGAAAGATGAGCCAAGCAAGAATTAGCTCGCTAGGTTGAAAACCCGAAAGGGCGACCTAGGCAAAATCAGAGCGACCGGTGGATTGAAAACCCGCAGCGGCGATCCAGCAAAAATTAGGGTCGTAAAACTTGAGCATGAAAAGTAAAGAAAGGCATACAATTTCCCAAGACTCGAAGGAGGAGTGATCAAGGTCAAGGACACGATGTCAGATCGCCCCACAGAGACGAACGACCAATTCTGGGCTTTACCTCTTGTTTTTCTTTTCGTGTCTTTTTATAGTTTTAAAACTTTCAAATGAACTCAACAGTCGTCGTAACGTTCTGTACGATCGGCTTCCACATCAATAAAGCTCAGCTTTTCTCATGTCTTGTTTGTTGTTATTTCTACTTTTTCTCGCTTCAAAATAAGCGTTTTATGATGATGGTGATCCCGAATTGTAAAACATGTGAGTACATCATAAGGCATTATAAATCATTGCGTAAATCTTTAAAAGTCATGGGAAATAAGCAAATTCCTAAAGATAATTAACCTTACAAAAAAGTGTGCATTCACAAACCGCTCCGGATGGCGAACTGCAGAGCAAACGCTGCTCGGCTCATAAGCCTTGCGCTTCCTCGGCCTTTCGGGCCTCGTACCAAGAGTATCGGAAGTCGGTTGAACCAAGAAAAGAATAAGCCTTGTTAAAAAGCAAAAATGAACTGGTCGTAAAAAAAGAAAGTCGATCGAAAAAAAAAACATGAAAAACGGATAACCGTAAAAAGCAAAAGTCGGGTCGTAAAACAATCGTAAAAGAATCCAAAACAAAGGAAAATAGTCCACCACATGCATCATCACATCAAAATCATAGCATTGCATGCACTCGTGATAACATACTCCTCGCATAACATGCCTTTGCATAACATGCACCCATGCTTCATGCATCATTCCTGTGATCAACCGACATATGCAGTACCTCAATTCAATACGCCAAAGAACGGCCATCTCAATCACCAATCAATCAGGATTTGTGAATCCCTTCAAGACCGCGGCATCCCCTCAGACTAAGGCGCCCTTCAGATCCCGTCGTTATCGAGCACCGATTTAATCATCGGACGGAGTCCTTCGCTTTAGTTCAAATCAACAAACCCATGCGGCGACTTTGAACTCGACCTTCATCTCGCCAAGTCATCCCGAGCATGACGGATCGCCCTCGCACTCGTGTCCTTCATTTCGCCAAGTCATCACGGAGCATGACGGATCGCCCCCGTGACTTCGCTGGCCCTTCGTGACTAGCCGCGCAATGTAAAGCATAGCGTAAGTCCATCAAGGTGAAGTGTATCAATTCTACGGCTTGATACAGAACCTCAAGCCGCTCGAATAGGCCACCTTCAGAGCCCAAGTGTTCCTTCAGAGCCCAAGTGTTCCTTCAGAGCCCAAGTACTCCTTCAGAGCCGCAGATGCTCCTTCGTAACCTGTGTGTTCCTTCAGAGCGATGAAGCGCTCCTTCTTACCGTGACTCACCGCTGTCGCCTTATCGAGGACTCAGTACTTTCTTTCTGCTTTATTTATTGCTTTATTTCTTGCTGTTTATGCCACCCGAGGGTTGGCACCAATTTGCTTCTTGCTTTTGCCGCCTGAGGGTGGGCACCAATTTATTTCTTGTTTTTACAGTTTGTTTCTGGCGGCATTCATTCACCCAAAAAGAAAATTAGAAAACAAAAGAAAATTCGGTTTTTCCTAGGAAAACAAAATCGGTATAATTTCCGAATTCTTTATCTCTATTTTGCCTTGGAATGCACTTTTTAGACAAATTAGGTTTTTCAAAGGCAAAAAGGGTATTTTGGTCATTTTGCAAATAAAGGGCAATTCCTCAAAACAAGTCATCCAACATGCATTTCAAGGTACTAGAGGTCACTCCTAGGTTGAAAAAACATTTTTGAAGTGGAAATGTGTTTCAAGCAAAACTAGGGTTTTTAGAGTAAGAGGGCATTTTGGTCATTTCACAATAAAAACGGTTTTTGTCCCAAATCCTTGGATAATCATCAATGATTTATTTAAAGGATATTTGTGCTCCATTGTGATTATTTTTGTGCATAAATATTAAACCTTTTGGTCTAAAAACCTAGTTTTTGGATAGTAGGTAAAATGGTCTTTTCCTTTGAGGTGGGGCAAATAAATCAATTTTGGGATTGGTGAGATCATAAAATTCAGAGCCCAATCATTGAATCATAGGATAGGGCCCAAAATGGCATGAATTAGGAAGAAAGATCTAGAAGGGAATATTCTACATTCTTTTGAATCAGGAAAGGATAAGGATAGTACAATAGTACAATTTGCAATTCCACTCACTCTCCCACACTCCCTTGCTGCGCACTTCAGCCATATACCTCCCATTTTCATTTATTTTTATTGCTTGCAAATTATATTAAATCATGGCCATCCATTCAAGTGTGAAAAACAATCCTCACCCTTCATTTGAATCAAAATGGCACTCAGGTAATAAGCTTTATAGAAAAATACCATTTTGTAATTGAGATTATCCTTCACCACCACTCCTAAGCTGCGCATTCCAGCCCTCTCTCTCCCCATTTTGTGTTTTGAATTACCCTCAATCCATGTGATCTTGCATCTTGACCATTGATTCAAAATTTATCTCAAATCCTATTGGTTTGCAAGAAGCACATTGTCCTAATTACCCTTTAAATTTTCATTTCATATAAAACCCAAAAATAGGAGACTTCACACACACACACACTCTCATTTTTAACCTAGCTAGCATTCTCTCTCCTCTCCTCTCCTCCTCTTGGCCGAACCCCTCCTTCATTCCCTTCCATTCTCTTTTCAATTTTCATCCACCAAATCACCTCAAATCTACTCCACATTCACATATCCTCTTCTTTTCATCCTTGATTCCATTTTTACTCCATAAAGGAGCTTGCTTTCTTCAAATTTGCGTGGCATTGTTGGTGATTTGTGAAGGTTTTGGTTTGTTTTGGTTTTGATCTTCATTCTCCTATTCTTGTGTAGCTTTGATCTTGAGGTAAAAATATTATCTTTTGCATTTTTCACCATTAGCATGTGAATCTCCTTCTACTCCTCTATCCTCTCTAAGAGGCTTAGAGGTTCATTTCAAACACTATGTCAAGGACTTTGGGAGCCTTGGGTGTTTGAAGGAACCCTTGGCCTTGAGGAGAGGTTTCTTGTGTTTTTCAACCATGTTCTTGCATTTTTTTATACTTATTTTGTCATATTTGCATGAATAAATAATTTCCATGTGATATATGCATCCCTTGTTCATGTCATAACTTGCAAATTGAGATTTTGGTTTGATTCATTGAGTGTGAGGGTTCGGTTTTAGGCCTTACAAATTAGGGTTTTATTTGCCTTCCTTTTACTCTTTGATTTTTGTGTAAATAAATGCTTGATGTGCTTAAACTTGCATAATTTGTTCCATGTGTTTGATTATGAATTTGTGCATGAAATAATGTGTTGTTTATGTCATATAAGGTTTCGGCCTTAGGCCTTAAAAACTAGGGTTTGATGTTTTCTTTCCTCTTTTTGATTTATGTAAATGAAAAGCTTGATTTGTGTGACTTGTTTCATGTGTTGATCATCAATTTGGGCATGAAATAACTTGATATTTTGACCATATGAGGTTTCGGCCTTAGGGTTCCTTTTTAGGTTTCATTTCAATGTTTAAAATATGTGTTTGATCTTGTGTGGAAATGTGTAATAGTGTTAATGTGTTTTTTCACTTTTTACCTTACCATTCACTAGCACTTTACCATAAGTAAAAAAAAGAGAAAACCTTTTTACTTTTTACTTTACTATTTCATTAAGTAATTACCTTACACTTCATGCATGCTTGTCTTACTCTTTACTAAACACCCAAAAGATTTTTACACTTTGCATCTTATCATTCATGTATTCATATAAGTTTACATCTTTTGCATTCATACTCTCCTAAATGCCCATGCATATATTAATCTCATGTCTTGTATTCCACACATGTATGTTCATGCATTCATGCATTAGCCTAATCATGCATTCAATAATGCCATACCTTGTATTCTACAATTGCATGCTCATACACTCATATACTTGCTCAATCGTGTATTTAATTAATCATGTATTCAATTGTTCATGGCAACTTGTAAATATTCTTCATATGTGCTTTGCTTATGCCTTCATTGTTGTCTCGGTTTTGACTTGAAAAAGATTTGTTATGTTCTACTTTCTTTCTTCAAACTCAAATTCAATTGTTTTCAAATAAAAACCTAAGGCATTTTTCTAAGCAAATCATTAACCATCACTCAAGCCATTGCTTGTTTGATCGTTAATGAGGAGTTATTAGTGATAGTCACCAAGCCTTTGCTTGTTTGACTATTATGAAAGCTCCCACACATTAATTAAACAACAAAAACCAATTCAAATTTCCAAAATAACATGAGTTATTTAGTGGTAATTATCACTAAGGCTCATCACCTTTTTCAAAACAATTTTCAAAAAGAATAATACAATGTTGTCGCCAGAATCACCGAAGCCATTGCTTGTTTGATTGCCTACCCAACTCTTTTTTTTTCTTTCGAGTTAATACCGAATGCCACTCAAGCCTTTGCTTGTTTGGTGTTCGCGAACACTCGAGTCTTATTTCAAAACTCCCAAACCTAAACCCTAAGCCGCTTTCACACGCAGCAAGAACTACATAGCTTTGATCTCTCACCAAAGTGAGGTACGTGAGATCGGGTTTATATGCGCCGCTCACTCTGGCTCGTGGCGCTACTCAAAGAACTTCTACCTCATTCAGAGTTTTTGCCTTCCGTGGGAATGAACCTGCGATTTTCTACATTTCCAACGCATTTCACTACCAATTGAGCTAAGAGCTCAACTGGTAGTGGGAATGCGTTGAAATGTACAAGAGGTACGAGGTTCGATTCCACTGGAAGGCAAAAACTCTACATGAGGCAGAGAAGTTCTTTGAGGTAAGCGCACGGCCATGAGAGTGGGCCCGGCGTTACAGGTTCATGTCCCGTCAAGCACCCTTTTCAAAAAATCTTTGTTTTGTTCCGCTTTTCAAAGATAACCAAAAATATTTTCAAAACCAAAACAAGAACTACGTAGCTTTGATCCCTCAGCCAGTGAGGGTACGTAGGACCTGGGTTCATGTCCCGTCAAGCACCATTTTCAAAAATCTTTGTTTTGTCCTGATATTCAAAGATACCAAAAACATGCCTCTTTCCTGCTTTCAATAAAACCATTTCACAAAAGAAAAGAAAAGAAAAAGTAGAACAATATATTTCAAAACCACATCAAATTAATGGTTCCTTTCGGTAGAAAGGGCGCGTGGGGTGCTAATACCTTCCCCATGCGCAACCGACCCCCGAACCTACATCTCTAAGTTTTCAAAGACCACCTCTTTTCAAAAAGGTTTTTTTCAATGTTTTTCCTAAAAATAAATATTGGTGGCGCTCTACTAATTTCAACGTGTCAAACCGAAAAGTTCCCAACCGGATTTTTCGGGCGCACAAGATGGTTACCGAGGTATTGTCATTACGAGTGACCGAGGAGTGGTAGCCGAGTTGAATGGTGATAAGGTGTCATTCCTAAAAGTAACCGAGGTGGTTAGTACCGAGGTGAGTAATGCGAAGAGAGACGACGAGGTGTAGGTATGGTTAAGTCTCGTTGTGTGTGTCGCCTTGTGGTTGCCGAGGTGCAGCATAGCCATGCCGAGGTGGAGGGTCGGCGGTAGCGTAAAGCTACCGAGGTGCAAGCTAGCCGAAAGTTGCAGTGTGGCGCCAGTGTAGTATGCCGAGCGTAGAGTGCCGAGGTGCTGAGAGTGTGCCGAGTTGCAGTCAGAGGCTTAGTGCTCGTGTGCCGAAGTGCCAGGAGAGTGTGCCGAGGTGCCGTAAGAGTGTGTTGAAGTTTCGTGGCGAAGCCACACTGCGCAGGCGCTACCAGCGAATCGGGAGTATTGCTTGGTGTTAATAACGCCAAGTGTTTGACATGAGGTAGTCCTGCTTGGTCCCTAGGTGACGCTTTAGTTCTCGTGGTGACGACTTAGTCCATCACTTGGTGCCGAGATGCCGTTTGATGCCGATATGGTGCGCTTAGTGGTCAACCGTATTTGAGGGGTCGGGCGCTAGCCTTGTGGCTATACCGTGGGTGTTGAGTGGTGGGGTTCCTAGTAGGACTTGATGATTTTGATGAAAAGGTCGCGGTCTTGGTGACGGGTCTATGACCCGATTTTTTGTGAAGAGGTCGCATGGTCCGTGATGTGCCTTTGAGGCCCGATGATGAGTATGCATGGTGCGATTAATTTTGGCTTGGTGTGTTAGAATGCATTGTTCATAGCGCCGCATAAATCATATGCATATTACCCGCCGAGTTTGGGTTGGACTTTGGCCTATTTGATGAGCGTAAGACTTTGGCCTATTTGATGAGCGTAAGACTTTGGCCTTATTGATGAGCGTAAGACTTCGGTCTTATGGATCCACATGCATATTACCCGCCGAGTTTGGGTTGCATTCATGCATCTATTCATACGCTTTGTTGATGTGTTCAATCGAGTGTGAATTGGAAGAGTAAAGTGTGAGTCCGTGTGAGTGTTCACCAACCGAGGTGTTTAGTTGCTTTCTATGATAATGCTTATCTTATTGGTTATTATTTATGAAACGAGACTCACCCTAACGCTTTTGTGTTGCTTTATGTTGGCAACCCGCAGTGAAACCGAGTAGAGGTCCTTTCCTTACTCTTTTTGGTTATGGCGCCATTTGCTCTCGATATGTAGCATGGGGCCGAGCAGAGTAGCAAAGAGTCTTAGTGATTGATGCATCGTGAACTCTATGTATATTTTTGAACACATATATTCCGGATGTGATGTAAACTAAAAACATGTGTATTTGTTGGGTTTGTTTTCCTTTCGCCGAAGTCGCTATATGTCATAATCGATGTTGATGTTTTGCGCGCTGTTAATGCTTGTTGTTTTTCTTTTAATTAAATGTACCACTCTTCGAGTAGAGACTTGTGAAAACTCGATTTTAAATATTATTTAATTAGTCGAATATAAGGGGGTGTTACATTAGTGGTATCGTGAGCAGATTCTGGTCCGTCCGCCAAGTTGTCCAATCAGAGTTTCAGAGTCCCTTGTCGATCTTCGACGAGAGACTTTGTTGTAGAATTTGTTTGGTTATTTGCAATCGTGGATGGTCTCTATTGAGATAGGTGTAATTAGATTATATGACCTGATGGATGTAGTATTGTTTCAGGATCATTGTTTGTAACATTGAGGTATGTGTAATTAGAGGGGTTTTAACGACGCCAAAAGAGTGGGGGAGTCGGACGACGCCTTCGCACTCTAGACCTGCGTTAAAAAAAATTCTCGAGTTGTGTAATTTTGAAAAGACGTAGTTTTGTGACCTTAAGTAATCGTTGAGTGGGTAGGAGGGACCGATCACCCCAAATACTCATCCCCAATGAAAGAGGGCGACAATAACTCATGGTTATTATAAAATTTTGAAAATGTATTAATTTCAACTTGAATAATTGAGTGGTGAGTGTAAGCTTGTTTGACTCTTAATGTATAGATAATTAGGTGTCTTAGAAGAATAAGATGCGAGATGAGGAGGGCATTATCTCGTAGCTTGAACATAGGATGAAGTAAGAGATGAGCATTAGTACTTTAAGTAATTGATATAGTGTAGCTCCATGACGGTAGATTAATGGTGTGGGATAATGGAGTGAGACTGTGGAGACCCCGAGAATAGAGTTTAGGTATAAGGTAAGAGCGTTGTAGGTAGAAGTGTGGTGTCACCGTAGCCATCAACCAAAAGTGAAATGGGAGAGCCGAGAGACGAAGAAATGTGGTTTCCTAGAGTAATCGAGGTAGTAGTAATGAGATGAATGATAATAGGTGTTGTTTTTTTTTTTTTTTTTAAGTGTTACCGAGTCAAGTGTGTGTGGTTGAAGTGTAGAGTAAGTATGTTGAGGTGGAGTTGTCGAGGAGTAGATTATGTAAGTTGGAGTGAAGTTTGTTGAAATATAGTGAGACGATATAAGCTTAAGTGTAGAGGAGGAAGTGTAACGATGAAAGTCTAAACTAGCATTGTCGAGATGTAAGTCTTTATGTGGAATGGTGGGTGAGTCAAATTGTAGTGGGCTTAGGTGTCGCGCGCAAATGCCGTAATAACGCAGTGGCTACCTGTGCTAGTTTGGGTGCTATTTTAGGCCGTGGTACGCCCGAGTTGAGGATTTGTGAAGTCCGGTTGGGCCAAGACGCGCGCTTTAGTCCTTAGGTAATGATTTGGTCCTTGTGGTGACAAGTTAGTTTACTATTGTTGGGTGTTGAACTCTTGAGGCGCCATTGTCGAATCTAAGGTGTGTCGTTGGACTAAGTATAGGTATCGATTTGTACTTGTCGAGGTGAGGCGTATGTGTTTCAAAGCGTAAGAGTTGAATATAGGTGACGGAGCGTAAGTGTAGTGGAATCAAGTGACTAAGTGTAGATGATGAAGTGAGTTGTGAATAAGCCTATGTGTAAGTGGATGAAGTGTAGTGTATGGACGTCTAAACTAGTATCACTTGAGGTATAGGGTGTATATATCGAGGTGTATGTGTCGAGGTGTAGGTGCGATGGAAGATAGGATGTGTATACCAAGGTGCAATGAGGTGTGTCGAGGTGTTGTGAGTATAACCGAGGCAAAGCGAGGTAGGTTGTAGAGACGAGGTATTGTTCTTAAGTGTAACCATAGATAGTAGCCGAGGTGAATGTTGAAGAGGTGATTATCAAGTATAGCGTGTATCTATACGCGGGAGTGTAGTTGCCGGAACGTGGTTGCCAAGGTGAATGATGACGAGGCGAGTTGCCTAAGTGAGGTGTAGAGGTGTTAAGGTAGTGTAATCATGCCTAAGTGTGGTCGTCAGAAGGTGTGGATGTTCGTCAAGTCGCATGGCCGAGATGTAGGAAGGTCGTAGTTATATTGAAGTGTTGTATACGCTGTGTACTTAAGTATATTAATCGATATGAGTTGTTGTGCTTAAGTGTAGTGTGCCTAGGTGAAGTAGCCGAGGCGCAGGTGTTGCGCGTTTAAGTGTGGGTGTGTACCGTGGTGCGCTGCGTATTGTTGACTTGGTGTGCCGAGTGGCTTGGCGTGCCGAGTGGCTTGGTGTGTGTCTCGATGTGGGCGCCAAATCCGCAAGCCCGTGAGTAGCGTGGTGTGCCGGACGTAGGTGCCGGGCGTGTGGCGTCGCGTGGCTTCCTCGCGCGCGTGTGTGCGGGGTGGGGCGCAGAAAGGTGCGTGCCTCTGCGCTGGGTTGCGGGCGTGTTCTGCGGCGCTTTCTGGTGCCGAAGTCGAGGCAGCACCGCGGCGCTGCGTGGCTTTGGTGAAGTCTTCGCGCAGGCGGCGCCATGCCCGTGCCTATGCCGCTCGTGGTTGCTTGAAATATTTCACCAATCATATTGAGGTTGTCGTGTCTTAAAAATCATGTTGGTTTTGTGGTGAAATTTTGGTATTCTCTCGCTGATTGTTTAAATTGTGAGTTGATAGATCATTTAAAATTTTTTGATCGAGTGCCTTGAAATGTTAATAGTGATTTATATTTAAATTTATAGATTACGCTTTGCCAAAGGAGTAGAATAATTCTTGGTCCTGCAAGAGAAATGACTTCAATATAGTGATGAGATTGAGAAATTATCCAAAGCAAGCTATGGTTAACAAGAAAGACTAGAGGGGGTTAGTACCATGTTTTCCCCAATTTTGTAAATCGATGTAAAGGTTGTAGGAGTATATAAATCCTAGTTGAGATATGCTAGTATAGTAACATATAATATGTGTGTAGTAAGTGTGAATACAATGATTCTCACTAACACCGACGATACCTAAATGAAGTAGGTGTATGAATTAAAGTCGAATAGTAGGAAGAGACATTTTTTTTTAGAAGCCAAAGATATGTTTGTGGTTGCAATTAATTATAGTAATTGTTATCTAGTGAGACCTTGTACAAATGGGACTTAATTATTGAAGAGACTATTGGAAATTGACCTTAGTCATTCAAAGTGTGAATGCGTAAGCTGAATTTTTTGTTAGCAGCAGAGCGTAATGTTGGTGTTTCGTATAGCGTAGATTGGGTTAAATAGAGCAAGGAAAGTTTATAGATATATGAGTTTAAGTTTGGCTTGTTTCGTGAGAGGTGAAGTGATTTGTCAAAATTAAATGATTAGCTTTCATCACTTTCTCGAGTTTATGTCGGAATTAAACTTGAGTTAATAAGTAATTGTTATGTGGTTGCATGCTCAAGTGATAGTAAGGTTAGGATGTTGAGTCTTGAAGTGAGCACCAGAGATTGGAACTTAAATGGGTAAGCTAATAGTAAATCGTCGTTGAGAGTATAGCATCCCTATATCTGATAGATGGTGTTTGAGTAGAAATAACAGATCTTGATAACCTACAAAAGTTAGAATAACTATTTAGAAGTAAGAGTGTAGTATGGTGGTCCGTTACTTAGTGTACGATAGATTATGGATGAGACAACAGAGGTGGTTTATGAGAGAAGAGGTACATGTTTATTAATGATATTCCTTACAACTTGATTAATCGAGGGGTGTCTTTGGTTTGTGTGTCTTTAATTTGGGGGTTAATAGTGGGGAGATGTAAAGATAAGGATTGGCACTTAGAGTTTGAAGTTCATGCAAATTGATAAAGCATGCCTTTTTGGAAATAGTCTGGGAGAGATCAAGCAAAGTGAAAGTAATTGTTATTAAGAGTATGATATGTTGAATAGTATCTATATGGTAACAGTGGTAGTCGTGTGTAACTTTAGTGTTCATGAAATTGATGAGATTTCGAGGACTAAATGTTCTAAGTGGGGAGAGTTGTAACACCCCAAAGTAATTCAATTAGTTATTTAATTGGGTTACTTAAGGTTTACAACATTATTAATTAAGCTAAGTGATCAATGTAGAGTGTTTATTTTATTAGGAGGCGTTTAAGTAAATAGAGAAAAGTGAGATTAGAGGCCCATGAGTGATTAAGAGGCCCAATGTTTCCTTGAAAGCCCATACGCATGACTTAAAGAGAGTGGACAAGTCAGAGGATGAGAATTTCATTTTTCCAAAGAAAATATCAAGAAAGGTAAAGTGGAAAGTAAGAGAGGGAAAAGTGGTAGGTGGAATAGTGCTTTCTAGAGAGTAGGAGGAGAACCGGGCGTGGAAGAGCCTGGAATTGACGGAAGAAGAGTCGTTTCATGTGAGCCGATCATTGTGTTGAAGTGTCGAGAGTGATCTTCCGCAACTAGTTGAGGTTGGGGGCTCTCTTTCGCTCATAATAGTTTTTATGATATGTATTATGTGTGAGCTAAGTTCTAAATGATCTTGAAATGCATTACTGTGGTGTTTATGTATGTTGATGTTGTGTTTACCTTACTTTGTTGGAGAGTTGGTTGTGTGAGGACCAAGGGAGAGGAATGGGAGCCGAGCTAACCTCATCCCCAAGTGAGTGTTCGGCGCGTTGTCACTTACGCGAGAGTTTTCCCAAATGAGTATTCCGGGGGAGTAAAGAGTGGGTTTTAAGTTGAATCTTAGTGAGAAGTACCAAAGGAGGAAGAGGAAGGTTAAGCGCATGAACACGCAGAGAAACCGAGGTGGGTTGCATGCGAGGGAAAATCGGTGAATAACGTAAGTGTTACAAACGTAAGTTGTAGGCTTGGAGTGGACGAGGTGAGAGGTGCAAAAGATAGACGAGGGTGCGTAAGGGTAGTTAAGACCCTTCAGGAGTGTCGACTGTGTCACGAGGTGTAAGGTAGTTATACCGAGGTGTAGGAGTCAAGAACAGAGTGTAAGTGTATCTGCACAGATAGTATTGAGAGGTAAAGGGTGATGAGGTGTTGTCCCTAAGTGTGACTAAGGCGTAGTAGCCGAGATGAGTGGTGACGAGGTATTGTCATTTACGAGTGACCGAGGAGTTGGTAATGAGTTGAATGGTGATAAGGTGTCATGTCCTAAAAGTAACCGAGGTGGTTAGTGACCGAGGTGAGTAATGCAAAGAGAGACGCACGAGGTGTAGGTATGGTTAAGTCTCGCTTGTGGGTGTCGGCTTGTGGTTGCCAAGGTGTAGCATAGCCATGCCGAGGTGGAGGGTCGAGTGTAGCGTAAAGCTACCGAGGTGCAAGCTAGCCGAAAGGCAGTTGCAGCGGTGGCGCTTAGTGTAGTATGCCGAGCGTAGAGTGCCGAGGTGCTATGGAGAGTGTGCCGAAGTTGCTGCTCGCAGGCTTAGTGCCCTGTGTGCGAAGCGCCGTGGAGAGTGTGCCGAGGTGCCGTAAGAGTGTGCCGAAGTTTCGCGTGCGGCCACAATTGCGCAAGGCCAGTCGCGGAAGGCGGCCGAGGCTTGTATCGCGTTCTCGTGATCATGCCATTTTCAAGAACTTTCAATCGGTGGTAGGACGGCCACGACCGCTTCTTGATGGGACTCGCCGCCGCCTGGTGAACATCGGGATGGTCGCCGCCGTCCGTCGTTTACGGCATCGACACGACGATTGGATTATCGTCTATAAACGACGTGACACTGGGTGATTTCGAGGGTATTCAATGGTCGATTGACGCGGCGAGAAACGCCATGACGCCGCTTCCCCGGTTCTTTCTCGACGCTTTGGGGCTATGCTATAAATATGCCCCGAGAAATCATTTCTCACATTACTCAAGCGCACTCTCACCGATTGATCTCGTGCTCAGAACCGACTTCCCTTCGAAGCAATTTCTTCTGTCCGCGTGACTTAGCTTCCTCGGCCGATTCCCAGCATTCTTCCAGGTATGAGTCAATCTTTCTCAGCTTTAGCTTCTTTGGTTTTCTATTGTAGATTCGTGCCTTGTGGTGGGGGGCGTGTGTCCGGATGACAGTCGTCGCTCTCGCATGAGTATGTGTCTCAGCAGACCGACGCAGCGTATTCCTCTTTCACATGTGTGCTTTTATATGCCGCGGTTGAAACAAACTGTACGCCATCCCAGGGGGCCATCGCAGTCTCTTGCTCAAAACATGACGCGGTCGTCCCGGGTCGTCACGAGCGAGGAAAATTCCAAGTCGGCATCGAGCGACTCGAGTTCCAGTTCTCCAAACAAGGGGTCAGTCATCTTAGGCAGCACCGACTCCAGCTCTGCCATTTCTAAGACCAAATCGTGGTCTCCTCCACCACCACCACCATCACCGGTCGCAACGCAGAGAGGATGAGGAAGTAGATATCGAAGGTGGAGTGCAGGATGTAACACCCCTTTTCTACCCTTATATTATGTGTCATTTATCGAGTAATTTTTCAAAAATAAAATTGTTTCAATTGATAGAAAAGAAATGCTACAGCCTTTCTTAAAACTCATCAAATATGCACTCTTCAAATTTGTGCAATCAACATCGCTTATGGAAAATTCCATTCTCATAAACACAATCGATAATGGCATAAATACCAACTCACCAAATACTCTCAAACACATCTCAATGTAACAAATAAAAAGCAAAGATACAACCATTAAACAAATTATCCAACTCCACGCCCCTGCAGTGTTACAAAGATATCGAGAGAGCGACACAACAATACATCCCAAAACTAAAAGAATAAGGCAAAGCAAGTCCTTCACTCGCGGGTACTGCAGCTTGCCACAATAGAGCAACATTCCAAGCGTAAGGGTGAGAATTTCAATGGAACATAATCAAATACATAATAGGGGATGAGAACAGGACAATCACAAGGTGTCATCATCATCATCACATCATAAATACACAACAACAAAATTTCAAAGCACAACATCAACAACTCATAGCTTATAATTATGTATGAAAATGCAACCCACACATCTGGGCATATGCATGATGGTACCATATCCTCTTTAAAAACCACTCAAGGAATATCTTCATCATAGAAGGAAACCACCAAGGCATAACATCATCAATAGTAGTCATAGTATGCACATGCCATGGAACTCTATAACACATGTGCAACTCAATCAACACTTACTCCTGAGTACTCATCATCATCATCATAAAATAAATAACCACTCAAGGTGCATCATCATAAAACACTCAGAGAGTGCATTTCGTCATTCACATCACAATCTTAAATACACAACATTCATCAACATCATATAGTCACGTCATCATAAGCATATATATATATATACATTACTGGTTATCTTTTAGTTTTGTGGATTATAAAATAGTAACTCGATTGACTACGGGATTACTCAAGTAACTCGGTACTACTCGCAGAGGCATTGGCCACATTTGCAAGGCTCTCAATTGATGCCCTTGTAAATACACCAAATAAAGAAATTCTCCGCCTTAGTGGTAAACCACAACTATCCAGCCATAGTCAAAAGAGTACACTAGTAGTATAACCTCTTACAAAGAATTCAATCGATTCATGACTCTTAACACTACAAGAAGAAATCGATTCATGACTCTTAACACTACAAGAAGAAATCGATTCATGACTCTTAACACTACAAGAAGAAATCGATTCATGACTCTTAACACCACAAGAATGAATCGATTCATGGCTTTCCTTGAGTTCTCTCCTTCTCACACGATCAATACACCCAAATGATACAATTCTCGGTCATCTCAAACCACAATCAATATCATCAATTTAACATCATCAAAATTCATCAACATCATCCAAAAATTACCAAGCAACATCGTAGGAAATCATTAAACAACATCAAGAAACTCCACAAAACCACATCACATACCCAATTATGTTAAATGAAACGCTCACCTTACCTTAATTTAAACCGTAGGACTCAATAACACCAAAATCACCCAAAATAGCAAGCTCTCCCTTCCTCTCCTTCGCGCAACTAACGATGGGTGTCCCTCCCTTCGAGCAACTTGCGAACCAATCAACAACAAGTAATGAGGA